>ML788135.1:252344-266695 GCA_009831015.1 Picea engelmannii | reverse complement strand
TTCTTGTTTAATTCTTGTTCATACCTTTACTATTTTCTTTCTAACCTTTTGCATTACAGCTGTCATGCCTATCAGAGCCCAAGTAGGCATGTAAGTGCTCGCTTTTTGCTCACTCATTGACGAAAAGAGCACGAACAATCCCCATGATCCATGGATGGTAAACGGGGTAAAATTTTGACCCCATTAATGGAGCCTAACCCCGAGGGGATTAAGGGAATTGAACTCGTGACCTCCCCAATTCACCAGGGTATAGATATCATGTTTGCCTCATGATCACTTGAGCTAAAGCTTGGGGCTAGAAGTTGTATAATATTTGATACAATGTCCAAAGTCAATTTTTTTGTTTGCTAATATGTTCCAAGAGTTTTTTACAATTACTTTTTGGTTTTGTTCCCTCAAGCATGTGCTAAATTTAATTTTACACCATATTGTAGCATCCCCAACCACCCGATTGTTGGGTTGTGCCACATGAAATAATTTTTTGAACTGTATACAATAATTAAACATACAAATACTCTGCAAATACATGAGATTCTTACAGAATAGTATTACAAATACACATGCAACATACATAGGAAAAACCCATAAAAATAAACACATAAATAATAATGCAACATGTAATTTAACACACAATTGACACTTATCTTGGTAAAAATATCACTAACTGCGTGGAGACCTTCCACGTTCCTCCCATCCATAGACCACACTGCTCGTAATCTCAACAGAGGTTCACCCTCGAGTTGGGGCTAAAATCTACAAGGGAAAAGGAAATACTAAGCTAGTCTAAGGTTTGACCAACAACATAATTGCTCAGTTCAAGGTGCCCAACTGCTGCAACTAGCCTACAGTCTCTCATTCCTCACATGCCTATCCCACCCCAAGAAGTGTGCACCTTCTCTTCTCAACAGTCCTTCTACTTCCTCACTTCCCTTCCGGGGCTTCAACAACAGGCCAGACAGGAAGTATCAGAGCCCTATAGCTATTTCCCATAGCGCCAGGGAACAATTCTGAGTAGTTTCTTGCCTAGATAAACTACTCACAAGCCCAACAACCTACTTCTTTGACATAGAAAACATATCACCTACAGAGAAATTCCTATGATCTTGAAAACCCGCTTCTTCAACCACATGCCTAACAACCCACCTCTTCAGTCTACAGTCAAACCAAGTTTCTCATTGTCCACAATGTCGAGCTTCCCAGGAACCCTTCTCTTCAATATCCATTGTTCTTGACAACCCACATCATCCATCCAACTCTTAAGTTAACTAGGTACAAGTACAGGTACCGGTACAATACTGGTTCTGGTAAGGTATAAGTATGTTTCTCATGACAAAGAGATAAGGAGGACAACTGAAATCTATGAGTCCAGGAAATGGAGGATTGATGGAATACCCTTGGTAAGAAACAAAGGTTACCCCCCTCCAAGAACGATGAGAAGATCACTAAATGAATATCATAGACCGATGGAGTTTAAGAGTCCATTTTACGAAGAATGATGAGATCCCCCAAAATACACCAAGTTTCCCAATATATCTGCATGTCCCCTACTGGACACTTGTCTTCATGAATATTCATGAGCTCCAATTGTAATTCGTACCTTCCCATAGGAACTTAGGATAACATAAAATTATATCCATACCTTATACTTTAGGAATAATAATATAATATTCCTTTGGGATTAAGCCCTCTAGCTTAGCCCCTTCCTAGACTCTTATCTCCCTGTCCCTTCCTAGTGGAGTTTATCCCCCCATACTCATTTGTGGGTCGGTCTGCAACAATGATGTAATTGATTAATGATATGAGTATTTACATATTACAATATAGGCACTATGGACTTTAACATTCAGGATCCTTGGCCTACTAATCATATAATCATTCTAGCCTATAATAACCTGGCTCACCATCCTATAAGCATATTTACATTTATTTTTACAATTGTGGTTCAGCCTAGGGGTATTGCATTCCCCTCCCCTTATCCATGCACTGTCCTCAGTGCATTATATACCCTATGCAATTTAAAATTCCTCAAAAAAATCCATGCATTTGCTAATGAAGCATGTTATCCACCTGGTGCTCTACTTTCAAGCACTAATTCATGTATTCATACTGTAGATGGAAGTCATTTTCTCTATTCCATAGAGCTACTTCAGGAAAGAATTCATCTCACTGTTCCATTGACACACCCTCATGATTATAGCTTATCATGCCATAAAAACTTCTGAGTTGCCTCTTCCTTGTTGCACTCACCCTTCGAAGCTTAGGTATCCCTTCACTTCTACACAGTCCCTCAACAATACATCTTTCCAAGGCTTTCACACACAAGGAGAGCACCAACTCATCATTAGAACCCCACCAACTTTCTACATTTATAGGGTTCTAGTGTCTCCAACAATAGTGGTTCTTCCCAAGCATTCCAACTTTAATCAATATTATCTCATCTATATCACACACATACAATTATTATGAGAGAACATTATAAAAATTCATTTAGAAACTCAAACTTATTTCATAAGGAATTCAACTTTTCCCAAAATATGAAATTCTATCTCATAATTTTTCATGGTTGTTGCAATAGTAGGATATAGTCTTCCTTATGGATTTCAACAATCACCATATTGAATACTAATTTTCCTGCAATGCTTCCATCTTGCATTCAACCAACAGATTATCAATATTTCCTGTACATTATACTTTCATTGCAATATGTACCAAAACCTTACAAAGTGATCTTAGAATTGTTTACACTTAACAATTCAATCACAACTATCAAACACTTTATTAAATAGAATGAATTATCATTCTCTGCATAGGAATTTTCAACAATTATACTTTCCTTTTCCTAGCAATTATTACTCTGTTTCCTGAACAAAAATTTCCTGTAGTCAATGCTCATGTGACTACTTGACTTGCAAATTTCCTATTGCAATGTCTAACAACTCCTGAAATGTTCTCAACTCCATGAGTTAGTAATAATTGTAACATTTCAACTGTTAGCATACTTATTTCCATTAAATAACATATATGCATGCATTCACAAAACACATTCAACAAATGCATTTAAGTATAACAATTCTATCATGCATAAGTGCAACTCTACCACTTACTATGCATGATTGAAATTGTCAATGCATATCTATTCATTGCATCTTTCCATTTATTTATTTTAGAATGCTCTATATCTATGTCATGTATCTCACCATTGGTAAATTGGAAGTTTGGTCAATGCCTTGACACATTCTCCATACACTTCCTATTTTCTTCTCCATTATTTGGATGCCTTCCTTTTCGACCCGAACACTACACCAAGAATATAATTATGTAGTTTTCATTGGTGTTATAAAAAAGGTTGTAGTCCAAATATTATTTAGAAGTACAAATTTCATTGGATATTTGTGTGGTACATATCCTTTCCATAACCATACCTTGCCATAACTAACCATGCCATGGTCTCATACTTGACTAGCTTTCCTGGCATGCATTCTTATAACATGTTCATACCTTTTATTGCCTTGGTTATTAACTCATAACCAATTAACATGACATGCTTCTATGTTAGTGTATGCATTCAAAATCTAAAAATATTTTATAATTATTACAGGCCTCTAGCCCTTACCAAACCCAATGGTATTTTATTCACATCAATACATTCAACTAATACAATAATGTGATTTTATAAAATAAAACTAGATAAGGAAATTCTTACCTAACTTCCCTTCATCACTTATGCAATAAGAGTACATAAAACTCATACCTACATAGCTTCCATTAAATGAATTTAATGCTACTTGGATAGCTGATAACAATAGAAACTCCCATGATTTTATTATAAGACTTATAATCCACTCTTCAGCTTTATGTTGCTTCCTTCTATATGCAACAACATTAGTAGCAACACTTGCAACCATGCAATAATTCTCTCTTTCCTGGTACAACAACCACCATTATCATTGTTCATATTAATATATATTCAACAATAGACTAATCCTAGTATTATTATTTTATATATGTATATTAACAAATTGGCATTCATCAATCCATATTTGTATGAACTAATAATACATCATTAACATGCTCCTAAATGCATTTGCATGTCAATTTCCTATACTATGAATGGTTGTCCAACAAGCCATAACATAATTGCTGCTATAGTAATTACACCAACCTCTTTCTTCCTGTATCACTTTCCTTTGTTGTTCCTAGAAGTCTTCAATTCTTCCCGGATTCCTAAATCTTCTTGTGTTCTTACAAAAGAAAACAATGTTCCCGATTGTTCTCTATCTTGAGTACTTTTCCTTCCCAACCTTTCTTATCTACTTTGCACACTTGTAACTGTATATTATGCTGATATTAATTTTCATCATTCCATTATTAGTTGGATCTCTCTGATCCAAATCCTAGATGACCAAATTAAATTTCCAGACATGCTTTCTAATTAACCTTGGATATTTAACTCCAATTTATTTATTGAAATAAATTGATTCAACCTTTCCTTGACTGAACATATCAACACTTGGAGTTTCTTACTAAACCATTACTTTCTCCTTTCCGGACCCATCTGATTTCAACCTGACTTGCATAATCAACTTCCATCATGCCATATTAATGGACCTATTCCTTCTTCTCCATGTTTGAATCCTTTTGGAATAACATCCCAATGTACCCTGTCAAAAAACTCATCTCTTGGGAATGTACTCAACAATCCTTCCCATTATTGTCACAGTTCCTCGAGTGTTGCAGAAGACTATGTATAACTTGGTATCCATCTATTGGTACCTTTCAACTATTTAATTTACCCATGAACTTCACCTAGTCTATAATACATTTAGCTTTGAATAATTCCTCTACTAGGAGTTTTATTGCATCATTCTAGATTTAATATTTCCACATTATATTGTTTTATGCCTCCACCGACACCCCTTACTTATGCGCACCTTCATTTCTTTACCCTTGAAGTGATTCCCTTCATACCATGCTTTCACTGTGAACTCTGATAAACATAGGGGAAGAATTAATCTATACTTGCATAGATAATCCCTAGAGATGATGCAGTCTTTATCCATATATGCATTAAGCCTCTTTGTTTATCTGATTACTATCATTCTGATAGACAATTATTTTTATAATAGATTTGACTCCAATGTATTGATTAATCTGTATATTGGTTTCTTTGGGAGTGAATTGAATTTCACTATTTCATTCACTACATGATCTATTCCTTTTCCCAGATTCCATTGAGTACTTGACTAACATGAGTGGACTTCCTATAGTGGCTTCCCAAGACTTTATGGCTGCACCTAGATTCATACCTTAACATTTTCTAGTCTTGAATTTTTATAATCTTATGAAAGATTTTTTTCATAGAACTCTTTCTTTGAGTACCTCTGCTTATATTTAACTAAATTTCAACCTTTTTCACATGTTATGAAATAAATTTTTTAACTCTGCAAAATTTGTAGGCAACAAAATTCGTTAGGCTAAATAATTTAACAAATTTATGAAATTATGTACAATTTTGTTCCAATAATGCATCATAATTCCCTCTTCCGATCTCTTGTGAAAATTAACTACCCAAGTCAAATTTATGGGTGGATAATTAGACTCCCCTATCTAATACCTTTCTAATGACTTCACCCTTGCTCAATTATGAGCATTGAGCATAAAGTTATGGTCATTTGAAAATTTCCCATTAAGTTCTCTTGTTCACACTTCAACTAGGTGCAAATCTGAACTATAAGTATGCATTTTTTCACCTGTTCCATTGGATATTTTTTTTGGTAGGAACCCAATTGGGTTTCTTCATATACATATTTTGGACAATCTGTCCAAGTTTCACCTCTTTTTGGGTTATGGGCTGCTAGTTACAGCCTGCTGAAGTTCTAGGTCAATTAGTGTTTTTGGCCTTGAATGTTATAGTTATCTTCTGTGCCATCTTAGACATTTTTTAAACTTGCAAAAATTTTAATTCAGCTCCAAGATTGTGTTCTATGGTTCAATAATGCATCATAATTCTTTCTTCTGATTTCTTGAAAATTTGTCTACCTAGATCAATTTTCTGGATGAATAGTTATATTCTACTTTCCAAGACCTTTCCAATGCCTACTTCCATGCTCAATTCTGATTCTTGAGCAAGAAGTTATGGTTATTTGAAAATTGTCCATTAATTCTTCCCAAGATTTTTGCTTGGATTATCTGCTCTTTCTGTGAGGGAAATACTTGTACATGTGATCTTCTTTGGGAGATGAATTATCTTTTGGACCCATGCTAGAACCTCTCTTAAGGTTCACAGGCCCCTTTGATTTCCCTCAAATGCGGTTCCATATAAATCAGAAACCCACGAGCTCCTTCTCTAAGCCCCTTTCTATCTTAAAATCAGTATTCAGGCACTAGCCTCTTTACTTCGACCCAAATCTCATGTGACCGCGGGATAGAACTAGACACTTACCTAAATGGTGCTTATTTAGAGCTTCAAGACTATGGCCCTCCTGAACTTTGGGCTTCATAGGTTTCTCCCTCAAGACATTGCAAATCCCCCGGATGCCAAATTGGCGAACTCCTGAACAGTCGCTTCTCTGGAGCTTCGGGACTCTAATGCTACGGAAATTAAGGCTTCAGAGGTTTCTTCTTCAACACACTCCAAATCACTTGAATTCCGAATTGGCGAGCTCTCGAACGAGAGCTTCTCCAGAGGTTCGTTACTTCGATGCTCTGGATCTTTGGGCTTCAGAATAGTTTCCAACACAACACAACACTTCCCCCGGATGTCGAAGTAGTGAACCCACGAAGGGTTCAAGAATAGACGTTCCATTCTCTTTTCCACGATCTACGGTCCACAGGAGCTACGGGGCTCTGGGAATCGGGATTTTCTCCGCTCCAACACACAACACCTTCGAACTGCCGAACATCGAACCAATGATCTATGACTCACACTCCTCCAACAACCAACAACTGGTATCCCCTCCGAAAATTTGGGCTTTGGGAGTTCTGAGGCTCCAATGCACACTACCTCTCGAATTGCTGAATTCTAAACTGATGATGGTCTGAGATATACGGTTCACATGTCCCCATCAATGGATGGCCTTGATTGAATTTGGGCTTCATGGTTTCAATAATTTTCACACCAGAAACACTTTCCACCTGCAATCCTTCAGAGAGAAGAATCTCCAGACACTCGATAATCTACAGACACATTTTCCTTAACAATGAACGATCCAGATTGACTTCAAACTTCGGGACTTCAGGGAATTATTCCTTTTTTCACAACAATGACCGACTTCTCCCAGAGTGTCGAATCTCTAAACTTTGATATCTGCAACTCACATTTGCTTGTGTGAAGATCCAATAGTTGGGATCTGATCTTCTCCATGGAACTCCTCCTCTAGTCTGGGGTTTGAGCCAATGACCCAGATTTGTTCCATGGCCAATCCAACGGTTAGGAATTCATCCCAGTGATCTACAATGTAGATTGACTCTGGGACTTCAGAGCTTTAGGGATTTTTCCTCTTTCAAGACAAATGACTTAAAACAACCAGAGCGACAAAGTCTGAAGGACTTGTGGGTTTAACATCTGTTCTTCTTTCCTTGAAATGATGATTGTGTCGGGTATTGACTTCTCCTGAAAAAATGTTGTCTTCTCACATTCAAACAAAGATATTTCCTCTCTTCGAGTACTTACTTTCACTATCCCTCCTCGATATTTGTCCAATCAAAGGAATCAAACCCTTGGCACATGCCTTGCGCTTCCCTCCAATGAAGGATTTCGCTTAAGATTTCAAAGGCTTGGCCTTTGATTTCTCCTCTGTAGGGTCACTCCTTGATCCTATGCTTGTGTCGTACCTCCTGAGATTTTGAATAACATCAACGTGTTCTCTCAGCGCCCTCTTGGCACCATATAACTTCAATTCTCTGTGAAATTTTGGTTCAATTTCAACTTGCTCGACCCATCCAGGATCAATGTTGAAAACTAGAGCTATAATACCATATTGTAGTATCCCCAACCACCCTATTGCTGGGCTATGCCATGTGAAATAATTTTCGAACTATATACAACAATTAAAACATACAAAAACTCCTCAAATGCCCAGATTTATACAGCATAATAATAATATACACATGCAACACACACACAGGAAAAACCCATACAAGAAAACACATAAATAATAATGAAACATGTAATTTAACATAAAATTGACACTTATCTTTGATATAAAAACCACCAATTGCATGCATACCTTCTACGTTCCTCCCAGCCTTAGATCATGTTGCTCAAAACTCTTAGCAGTGGGTCACCCCTAAGCTGGGACTAAACTCCACCTGGGTAAAGGAATTCTTATCTAGGCTGATGTATCTGAGACACACAGGAACAAATCTCTTAGAGGTTCCAAATAAAAATGACAACCTACAATCCCTCATTCCCCACATGCGTGTCCCACCCTAGGAAATATGCCCCTTCTCTACTCAACAATGCTCCGACTAACCCGGTTCCTTTACAGGGCTTCAACAACAGGCCAAAAAACAAGTCTCAGAGCCTTGTCGTTGTAGTTTGGCACCTTTGGGAAAACAATTCCCAACAACTCTCTCACCAAGAGGGAATTTCTCATGGGCCTGAAAAATCCGCATCTTCAGTCCAACTCTTGATCTCACTAGGTATAGGTACAATAACAGGTACAGGTTTAGTACTGGTTCAAGTACAGTAAAGGTAGAATGATGGTAATAGGAAATTACGAAGGACAACTGAAAATTTGTGAGTGATGGAATTAATGGAAAAATTCACTAAGTCCAAGCTCTTTGTATGCATGTGCCCAACTTGACACTTGTCATGTTGAGAGCTAATTTGGCCCGCTTGTCCCCATCCTTAGAACTTAGGACAAAATAATTATCCATAATTTATACCTTAAGGAATATTAATATAATATTCCTTTTTAGCTTAAGCTCTCTAGCTTAGCCCCTTATCCTTAATGTTTAGCCCCCTTCCCTAACTAGTGGAGCTTATTCCCCCATACTATTTTACATGGTTGGTCTGCCTACTTGAATTAAAGGAGTTATGAATTTTTTCTTAGAAAAAAAAGGTTTAACGAGAATGATTATGATTTCAATTTTAGACTCAACTATTTTATTATATGATTTATTTGTACTTATGTGCCCATTTTTCTTTTTAATCTTATGTGTTATTATGTGCTAAATTATATAAATATTGGAAACATGAATGAGTATACAGAAATCTATATGATAATATTTTTTTTATGTATTACTTTTAAAGTTCACTCTAAATGTTTATCCATGAGCAATAAATTGTAAATGAGTAAGGAAATTAAAGTCTAATAAACACACTAAAATTTGTATATGAAAATAAACAAATTTCTTATGTAATTATGCATTATATGATGATGGAGATGATCATTATTACCATCCAATGAGACAAACTTTGTTTTATATGACCTATAAAATCAAATTAATTACCTTTATTTAGCATACTGTTTTTGTGATCGGATAACCTGGTGATCAAATTTCTGATTTTTATTTGGTTTTTATGGGTTAAGAAGTTACAAAGTTCAATTTTATTACAAATATTTTCAAAGGTAGATCTAATGTCTTTGTAGGTTGGGTACTCCAAAAAAAAGTGTTTTTCATCCTCTACTTTATTAATCTCACAAATTATACAAATGATTTCTTGCCAATGTGTTTTAGGTTTGTTCTGATGCTTTATTTCACTATGTGTTCACTATGAAGAGCATATAATTTGTTCTTCTATTTATAATATTTATTTTCTTTCTTGCATGATGAACAATGGAGAGATAGTTTTGATATTCTACTTTAGTGTTAATGATTTCTTTGTAATAATTCAACTTTCTCTTATTCTCAATCTCCCCATTGGTCCACATATTCTTTTAAAACTTAGTTATGATAGTGCTTTTAATGGTATTGATATGTTGGACAGAGTCCTCCTCTACTGTCCCCCAATTGTTTAAGCAAGAGATTGCATCTTTAGTCCAACTTATTTCAAGCCTTGAATGACTTTCATTGATGTTTTAAGTAGTGATAGGAAGTCTCTCATTCTTCATGCTAATTTGCTTGTTCTTGTACAATAATTACATGATTATAGACTTACTGTCAATGGGATCAATCCCAACACCTAATATGAGAAAATAATAAGGTGTATGGTCTTAAACGTGTTAAAGTTTTTTATTATAAATTGTTTATACATTTTCTCTATTTTTCTTCAAGTTTCCTTGGAGATACCACAACCCCAAAATTTACAATAATACAAAATCACTAAATCACTAGGACTAACTAGGGTATTGAAGATGACCTTTTGTTTTCTTGAAAACTTAAACTTTTCATGTTTACAATTGTTCTTAAGACTAAAATATGTTTTCTAACCACTATTGACTCTTTTCCAACACTACAATTCCAATTTAGCTTGTGATGAAAATCAATTCCAAGATATTTATAAAAATTGTAATATCCCCAAGGACAAGCCCCATTGTAATCATGTTTATGAATTGTAAATCATGTTTTGTAGGCTGGTGAGCCGAGTATTGATAAGATGATAAGATTATGTGTTTATTAGGCCGGAGAGCCTAAGTGTTAAAGGCCAGGAGCCTATTTTTGTGTATGTAATATGTAGAACATTAATAAAGATTAAACATCGTTGTGTGCAGACCAACCACGAAGAATGAGTGATGGGGGAATAAGATTCCAAAAGGTAGTTAAGGGAAAAGGGGCTGAAAGGTTGGAAAGAGAGGATAAGTGTTGAGCCTAGGGGCTAAGCTTATGGGCTTAAGTCCTTAGGAATAATAATTTATTATTATTCAAAAAGCTATGTGAAATGTATGGTTTTTTTAATCCTAAGTTCCTGGAAGGGGGAACGTGTGCAAAAGGGAACGCATGCCGATGGAGTGCATGCAGCCTCATGGGAAACATGTGTCGGCCCATACACATGCAATTTAACAGAAGAATTGAGCTGAGATGGGGGTTCGTCCTCCATTTTGTCGTCCTCTTTATGAACTGAGGGATCTCCGCGTCTGAGTTCTGTAAGCCTCACGTTGCTCTGAAACCTGAAGCCTGTGATGTTTTCTTGAGAAGACGATACATCCTCTGCCCGAACTATTGATACTTTGTCTGACCTCTATGTGAATTTCTTGTCACACATCCTGAAACTGGTGTTACCTAAACCATGTTGTGTCTTAGTGACCTATTGTTGTTTCCTGTTTCCACACCCCATTTTCTATTGCTGCTTTCACCTGCAAGTTAACCCAAGTTGTTGTTGTTGCTGTCATCTAGAACTTGCGGGAATTGATTTGGAAACTGGTGGAAGAACCGAGTTGTCATGCCTGTGGTAGAAGAGGCAAATTGTCATAACTATGAGAAAATATCTCTAGGTGAGGGAGTCTACTAGGGAAGTGGTTTTATTCCAGAGAGAGTCCAGCACCAACTACGGAGCTCTGAGAATTCCTAATCTCACCTGTTGTCGAGGCCCAGAGGGGAGGTGAAGCATCGATGGGTTGTGCTTGTGAAGGTCTATACTCCCAGGTATAATAGGCATGTGGGGAATGAGAGTCCATGAGTAGTGGGTGTAAGAAGGCTCCTGGAGAGAATCCTTCAGGTTTCTTTGTGCAATTTTCCTGTAACCTCAACCTAGTCTAGGATTCCCTTACCTTGGGTGGAGCTTAGTCGTAGCTTGGGCGTGACCCACTATTGAGCGTGATGAGTAGCATGGTCTAAGGCTGGGAGGTTCGTGGAAGGTTTGCACGTGCTTGGTGGAGTTACTACAGTTTCAAAGATAAGTATATGCATGTGTTTAAATTCAATTAAAATGCATGTCTGTGATGCTTGCAATATTATCATGTATTCTGTTGCAATGATATTACTATTGATTCCATTAATTTTTTATGTTAGCAGTAATTATATGTTTACTCTGTTAATCCATTTAACTTCATTTAAGTGCATACTACATAAGTATGAGAATGTTTCCGCATAGTAGTGTTGCCCGACAAGTGGGTTGATGGCCGATGACATTACAAAAATGGTCTTATTCTAATTTTTTATTATCATAAACAAAATTAGGGCATGTGATTGTTTCATTTTAATGAGAATTACCTTTGATTTATCTATGTTTACAAGTATCCCGAAGTTAGTATAAAAATATTTGAGAATTTTGAGCTGCTTTTTGAGGTTAGAGGGGCATCTTGCTAAAGGAAAATATCATTTGCACATAGAAGGAGGGCTATAGACAATCATTCTAGTGTTGTGCATACACAATCTACTTCCTTAATGCACTCCTCTAACTTGTCAATATAAATATAAAAAATAACAGGTGAGAGAGAAAAATCTTGCTTAACCACTATATTATAATTGATTTTCTCTAACCAACCCTCAATATTTATAAACTTACAATGACCCTCTTATAAAACCTTATTATTACATCCCTCAACTCAAAAGGAACCCCAACATATTCTACCTTTTTCTAGAGGTTATTTCTAGGAATTATGTCAAAATATTTTTTAAAATCAAGAAAACAAGGAAGATTAATGTTGTTGTTCACAATCCTCAATTATGATCCTATGAGTAATTATGTGCTATAAATTTGAATGATAAAATAAAAAAATCAACGTACCTATTAGTTATCTTATCATGACTTTCAAACCACAAGATAATCTTCTTCTCCAATATTACTTAATACAACTTAGAGAGGAGAGAAGAAGGCTTATCATAACAGTCCTACATTTTGAAGGATGATTTTTATCACTACTAGTTTTAAAATTATAATTAATAAGGATTTTCGTCCAAAGATTAGGAAAATATTCCTTGAATATTAAACTAAAAAAATAATTTAAATGTGAAGAATAAGAATAGAACATTTGACCTTTCAAGTTCCAACTTAATGACCTTTAATCTCTTTGGATTTCCTTTTTTACAAAGTGTTTAATTCCATAGTCAATGCCTTTTACAGTGAAAATGTTTGTTATGTAAATGGTTTATTTTTTAGCCAAAATATTAAAGAATTCATAAAGATTCTTAAGATGCAAATTTCATTGACTCATAATAATCTTGTAATTCTCTTTAATTTTCAAGTTAAAATGTTTCTCCAAATTTTTTTTAGATTCACATCTAAAAATATTTAGAAGTTTTTGTTTATTTTGTTTATTTTTATTTATATATTGATCCTTTTATTTAGACATGATCTCTAATTAACCTTGGATATTTAACTCCAATTTCTTTATTGAAGCAAATTGATTCAACCTTTCCTTGACTGAACATATCAACACTTGGATTTTCTTACTGAACCATTACTTTCTCCTTTCCTGACCCATCTGATTTCAACCTAACTTGCATAATAAATTTCCATCCTGCCATATTAATGCACTTATTCCTTCTTCTCCATGTTTGAATCCTTTTGGATTAACATCCCAATGTACCCTGTCAAAGGACTCATCTCTTGCGAATGTACTCAATAGTCCTTCCCATTGTTGTCACAGTTCCTCGAATGTTGCAGAAGAATATGTATAACTTGGTATCCATCTATTGGTACCTTTCAACTATTTAATTTACCCATTAACTTCACCCATTCTATAATACATTTAGCTTTGAGTAATTCCTTTGCTAGGAGTTTTATTACATCATTCTAGATCCAATCTTTCCACATTATATTGTTTTATGCCTCCACTGACACCCCTTACTTATGTGCACCTTCATTTCTTTACCCTTGAAGTGATTCCCTTCATAGCACGTTTTCACTGTGCACTCTGATAAACATAGGGGAAGCATTACTCTATATGTTAAGAACCAAAGACTGAATACAAAAGCACCACAATAGATATACAAGAACAATATGAAAAATCTTCTTTATTACTATCAAACCCTTAGGGTAGGGCAACACCATACAATGGATCCTATTATGGAAGGGATCCTCTCCTGTTCACTTGCCTCTTCGAGGGGGCATCCTCCTATTGAGCTTCAGCTCCAAATACAATAATTCTCTTCATGTCTCATTACATTGCTTGAACTGTTGGAAATATGGCTACAACAGAAATGACGTAGGTGGTTAAGGTTGTCATTGATGGCTATAACAGAAGAATGACGCAGATGATCAAGGTTGTCATTGATGGCAATCGATTGTTTATGAAGAACAGATGCTGCAACACAAACACAAATGTGAACACAAATGCTGAAACACGCTGCAACACAAATGCGAACACAGATGCTGCAACACAAATGCGAACACAGATGCTGCAACACAAAAGTGAAACGTAAGTGCTGAAACACAAATGCTGAATCACAAATGCTGAAACGTAGTTGCTGAAACACGACTGTTGGAAGCAAACACAGATGCTGCAACACAAAAGTGAAACATG
>ML788135.1:232357-252244 GCA_009831015.1 Picea engelmannii | reverse complement strand
GTGGTTGTCATCCCAGAAATGACAACTATCCATATACCAATCATCACAATCTGCCTCAAAATCATACCAAGCATATATTTCCTGATTATATTCATCCTTGAGGCCCTGCATAAGAAATATCTCCTGCATGTTGTTCAATGAATATTGAATACTACGAAAACTGTCATTGAGGCCATCTGTGATGATATTTGTGAGGCTGTCTGTGAGGTGTTGTGCTAACACATCCAATCTCTCATCCAATGTGTGAAACAATTGAACTTTGAATGATTCAAGAATTTCTTTCATGTTTTGAGAAGAAATAGCCATCTGAAAACCCAAAAAATAGACCCAATAAGTTTCGGCAGAAAATCGCGGCTTTTTCTGGAAAAGCCCTAAAAACTGTTGAAGTTCAAATGCTCATAACTTCACTTCCCGGACTCCGTTTCGGATGATTTTTTTTTTGAAATTTGGTGAAATTGTGAGAGGAACTCAGATATGTAATTTATTTTGGAATATTCGGCCTCTAAATTCTACAGAAATAAAAACAAATTGCGCCGCCGTCCGCAGAAAAAACCCTGAAAAATTACAGATTTTAAAACCTCAATATCTTGACCTTCCGGACTCCGTTTCGGGCGATTTGTTTTTTTAAATTGGGTGTTTTTATGAGAGGAACTCATATATACAATCCTTTTCTACAAATTTTACATAGAAATATACTGAAAATTTTTGGAATGTCGCGGCCCTCTTTTTTTCTCTCCGAAAAAAAAAAATCTGCAAAAATAACAAATATTTGCCCACAATGTCTGCCCAAGGAAAGTGCTCTGATACCAATTGTTAAGAACCAAAGACTGAATACAAAAGCACTACAATATATATACAATAACAATATGCAAAATCTTCTTTATTACTATCAAACCCTTAGGGTAGGGCAACACCATACAATGGATCCTATTATGGAAGGGATCCTCTCCTGTTCACTTGCCTCTTCGAGGGGGAAACCTCCTAATGAGCATCAGCTCCAAATACCATACTTCTCTTCATGTCTCATTACATTGCTTGAACCCCTTTATATAGTGCTACCATCACCTAAGAACATTCTAGAGGAGGAATCTTCTAGAAGTAGAACCTTCTAAGAAGTCCTCTTACATTTATTATATCTAACTACCATAGTGGGTCTTATTTAATAATATAGTGGACCTAGTCCACCTTACATTGAATGACCTCCACTATTATCACTATGGGCCCTCTAGGCCCCCCCACTACCTCTCTAGCTACCTTACACTATACTTGCATAGAGAATCCCTAGAGATGATGCAGTCTTTATCCATATATGCATTAAGCCTCTCTCTTTATCTGATTACTATCATTCTGATAGACAATTCCTTTTATAATAGATTTGACTCCAATGTATTTCTTAATCTGTATATTGGTTTCTTTGGGAGTGAATTGAATTTCACTATTTCATTCACTACATGATCTATTCGTTTTCCCAGATTCCATTGATTACTTCACTAACATGAGTGGAATTTCTGTAGTGGCTTCCCAAAACTTTATGGCTGCACCTAGATTCATACCTTAACATTTTGTAGTCTTGGCTCTTGATCATCTTATGAAATATTTTTGTCATAACACTGTTTACCTGAGTACCTTTGCTTATATTTAACTAAATTTCAACCTTCTCACCTGTTATGAAATAAATGTTTTAAACTCTGCAAAATTTGCAGCCAACAAAATTTGTTAGGCTAAATAATTTAAGAAATTTAAGAAATTATGTACAATTTTGTTCCAATAATGCATCATAATTCCCTCTTCCAATCTCTTTTGAAAATTAACTACCCAAGTCAATTTTCTAGGTGGATACTTAGACTCCCCTATCTAATACCTTTCTAATGACTTCTCCCTTGTTCCATTACGAGTATTGAACATAAAGTTATGGTAATTTGAAAATTTCCCATTAACTTCTCTTGTTCACACTTCAACTAGGTGCAAATCTGAACTGTAAGTATGCATTTTTGCACCTGTTCCATTGGATTTGTTTTTTGGTAGGATCCCAATTGGGTTTCTTCATATACATATTTTGGACAGTCTATCCAAGTTTCACCTCTTTCTGGGTTCTGGGATACTAGTTACAACCCGTTGAAGTTCTAGGCCAATTAGTGTTTTTATCCTTGAATGCTATAGTTATCTTCTATGCCATCTTAAAAAAAAATTTAACATGAAAAAATTTTAATTCAGCTCCAAGACTGTGTTCTATGGTTCAATAATGCATCACAATTATTTCTTCTGATTTCTTGAAAAATTGACTGCCTGGATCAATTTTCTAGGTGAATGGTTATATTTTACTTTCCAAGACCTTTCCAACACCTTCTTCCATGCTCAATTCTGATTCTTGAGCAGAAATTTATGGTTATTTGAAAATTATCCATTAATTCTTCCCAATATTTCTGCATGGATTCTCTGCTCTTTCTGTGAGGGAAATCCTTGTACATGTTATCTTCTTCGGGAGATGAATTATCTCTTGGACCCATGATGGATCCTCTCTTAAGGTTCAAAGGCCCTTTTGATTTTACTCAAATGCGGATCCGTATAAATCAGAAACCCACAGGCTCCTTCTCTAAGCCCCTTTCTATATTAAAATCAGTATTCAGGCACTAGACCCTTGAATTCGTCCCAAATCTCATGTGACCGCGGGATAGAACTATATGCTTACCTAAATGGTGCTTATCCAGAGCTTCGAGACTACAATGCTCCAGAACTTCGGGCTTCATAAGTTTCTCCCTCAACACATTCCAAATTCCCTGAATGCCGAATTGATGAACTCCCAAACGAGCGCTTCTCCAGAGCTTCGGGACTCCAATGCTTTAGAACTTCAGGCTTTAGAGGTTTCTTCCTCAACACACTCCAAATCCCCCGAATGTTGAATTGGAGAACTCTCAAACGAGCGCTTCTCCAGAGCTTCGTTACTTCGGTGCTCCAGAGCTTTGGGCTTCATAACATTTTCCAACACAAAACAACACTTCCCCCGAATGACGAAGTAGCGAACCCTTGAAGGGTTCAAGAATAGATGGTCCACACTCTTTGTTGCGATCTAGAGTCCAAAGGAACTCCAGGGCTCCAGGCTTCAAGACGTTTCTCCACTCTAACACAAAACACCTCCAAACTGTCGAACACTAAACCAACAATCGATGACTCACACTCCTCCAACAACCAATGAATGGGATATCCTCTGAAACTCCGGGCTTCGGGAGTTCAAAGGCTCTTATGCACAATGCCTCTCAAATTTCAAAATGTTGAACTGACGATGGGCTGAGATATATGGTTCACATGTCCTCGTCAATGAAAAACCTAGATTGACTTTGGGCTTCATGGGTTCGAGAATTTTCACGCCAGAACACCTTCCACCCAAAATCCTTTAGAGATTCGAATCTCCAGACACTCGATAATCTGTGGACACATGTTCCCTAAAAATGAATGGTCCGAATTGACTCCAGACTTCAAGACTTCAATAAATTCTTCCCTTTTGCACAACAACGACCAACTTCTCACAGAGTGTCGAATCTCTGAATTGTGATATCTACAACTCACATTTTCTTGTGCACAGATCCAACAGTTGGGATTGGATCTTCTACACGACATTCCTCCTCTAGTATGGGGTTTGATCCAATGACCTAGATTTGTTCCATGGCCAGTCCAATGGTCAAGCATTCCTCCTAGTGATCTACAACGTAGATTCACTCTGGGACTTCAAAGCTTCAGGGATTTTGCCTCTTTCATGACAAATGACTTAAAAAACCCGGAGTGATGAAGTCCGAAGGACTTGGGGGTTTAACATCCGTGCTTCTTACCTTGAACCGATGATTGTGCGAGGTCTTGACTTCTCTTGAAAAATGCTTGTCTGCTTGCCTTCAAACAAAGATATTTCCTCTCTTCGGGGACTTACTTTCACTATCCCTCTTCGAGCTTTGTTTAGTCAAAGGACTCAAACCCTTGGTGCATGCCTTGCGCTTCCCTCCAATGAAGGATTTCTCTCATTGGACCACTACAATGAATGGTTGATATGTCACCAAGTCAAAACTGTCATGGAAAGAGATTGCAAATGACAAGTTTCAAAGGATGACATTTTTCTGGGATATAATATTTCTATTTACACACATTCGGTATAATGATTTTTCTACATACATTTATGATTTTTCTCATAAAGTTCGCTTATCACTCTATTCTTGCCATATGCAGATTAAGTGTGTATTATGAAGAATCCTACATTAACAATAATTGTGAGACAAATTATTTATAAAGTATTACTTGCATCAAAATATTTAACTTAGATGTTAAAGTTTTTGAGTTAATCTGATAAAATACTTTTTCACTTCAACAATACAATTAATTAATGAGATTATTTGGTGGCATTTACCTTTATTCAACTTCCTTCACTTTCAAAAGGGTACTATATGAACACATACAAGACATAATGATAATGAAAGGTAGTTTATTATCTAAAGAGATTTTAATTAATCCAATGCGTGTCAACGATGGCTTGTTGGGTCAATAAAAGAAGGTAATTAATATAACCCCTACCAAAGTTCAATTCATACCAAGTGACATGCTAATATTTGTGCTTGTGAACATACACCAATTCACACAAAAATAGTCAAGCCATGTGCAAAGAAACTTTGATGGAATAAATATCCTCCACTTATAACTCTTTAGTCGATGGAAACCAAATAGAATAATACTTCTTTATAAATGCTAATTTGAATGCATTAATCTCATCATGATAAAGTAAAACTAATTAAAAAACTCTATTTAATACACAATTTAAACCCATCAAATTTATTATAAAATTAAAAAACCAATAATTTATCATTATTAAATATATTGATTTTTAAAAACTTAAAAAATTGATAATATTATCTCCTAACAAGTTTATAGATACAAAACACATATAAATAAATATTTATAAATAAATTCCCATTGTGTTAAATACATTTAAGTTTAGGTTATTATAAGAAGGGAAACCAAATTATTATTATTATGTTTTATAATAAAAAATTAAAAAAATAAATATTTGTTAATATCCATTTAAATTAATTTAATTTTTAAATATTAATTAATTTTTTTATTAATAAAAAAAATCAAAATCAACTTTTAAAAATCAACCATTCATTTATTTTACATAAAGATTCTACATTCATTAAAATTAAAATTTAACTCTATATACATTCAATATTCATAACACACTCACATCTAAGCTTTAAAAAAAAACAAAAAAAACTAAAGTACATTAGAGTACACTTAATATTCTAATGTACATTTAATATTTAATAAGATTATGTTGACCACAAACTTGTAAACATAATGACCCTCCCATATCTAATGTTGACAACAAATGACCCTTCTATATCTGTTGGTGTCAATATTGATGTACAATGAACAAATGACCCTTCTATATTTGATGGTGTCAATATTGATGTAGAGTGAATTATGGTGAATCTAATAATGATTTCAATTGATTGATCCACTTTACCTAAAGTCATGTTATTGATGGTGTCAATATACTTTACCTAAAGTCATGTTATTCATGTTTTTTTTTTAAATATATGGACCACTATAATCATTTTCCTTACATGGAATTCCAATCAATCAATCAATCACTATGAACTCAACCTATAGTGCTACCTTTTTTGTTTGTATTATTGTCTAAAATCGACATAACGTTTATAAAGAAAATATTGTAATGAGGAGGTGGGTCAAACCAAGTGACTTTGAAGAGGTGGGTTTGACATTCTTTCTCTCATCTCCATTGCTCCTTTAGTAATCTTGTTATTCTTCTCAATTGTGATTTTTACAACTTCTCTCCCTTTTTTTTTTTCCTTTTTAATTCTTTGGAATGTCTATAACTTTTCTCTTCTTTTTTTTTCCTTTTAATTCAAAACTTCTGTATATAGTTATTTATTCATAATTTTTTTCTTTTTATTTTTTTCAATACATTTTTTTTTCTATGTTTTTATTTCTTTCTACAATATCGTCTTCAAGTTTTTTTTTGAGATTTGTTTCATCATGTACTCTTAGTTTTAGTGTGTTATCATGTGCATGGTCTTTTTTAATGTATTTTTTTAATTTTTGAGCTCTTTCCTTTTGCTTATTTCCATGGACAACTTTTCTTTTCTAGCAATTAACTTGTTCGAATACTACTTAATGTGGGTGATTGCCACAATCACCATGAGTCAAAGTGTACAATGATCTTCAATGGAACTAGACACCACTCAATAACTTTGATAGTTTGACAATTAGAGTATGCAGGTTTTCATAGTTCATCATAATGTTGTATTAAATTTCTGGAAATGAACTATGTGTAGAGTTTTTGAAATCTTCAACGTTTCGAGTGGACACTCCACCCATCATCAGGGACTCATTGCTTCAAGAGTCCCTGATGATGGGTGGATTGTCCACTCAAAATTTTAGATGTTTCAAAAACTCCACACACACTTTATTTCTAGAAATCTAATACATCAGTTTGACAATCCTTAAGGTGCATGCTCAATGTGGCCTTATTCACGACTAATAACATTACCATGTAGGGAAAGGATACATGCCAAGGGTTAACATGATAACCTAAAACTTTCAAAAGAGATTTATAGTCCACATAATCTCAAATAAATACCCTCATTATGCAAACATCTCACTTATTTACAAACAAATACAAGTTCAAGCATAATAACAACACATCTACTCTATTTGCAATGCTATCAATTATGACTAGAATATATTGTATTGAGTATTTGTTTTGTTGGTGTTTCATGCTGCTTAATTGCAATCCATCATCTGTTGATGCTTTTAGTAGCATTGGACAAGTATTTCCGCATAGGTCTATGTGTCTAGATGTGTGGAAATCATCCAAAGCCTTCTAGTCTTGAATTTACTTTAATTAAATGAATTATTAAAGTAAAGTGTTTTATTAATTAAATATGTAATTAGTTAATTGTGTTATCCCAAGAAAGTGCTAAATATACTTAGCATGAAATATTTGTATGCAATCTAAATCTCAAGTGAGATTAGAAATAGATTATAACTCATGATTGTAAAAGAAAGGCTAGGGTGAAGGAGAAGACACATTCACACAAAGATATCAAAGAAGGACTTTTGCAAGTGTGGAGTCATTTGAGAGTGTAGAAGCAAAGAAGGAATTTTACTTACACTTGACGCACTTGATACTTGATATTCTTGAGAGTAGAGGATTTACTTTCGAGAGAGTTGGATCATGAAGGACGGTAATTCAATATCTTGGATATGTGGAGAAGGACTTCCATCTATAGATTAGGTCAATGAGAAGAGAGAACAAAGGAAACACAAGTGGTTTTCAATTAGAAGAATCCACAAGAGAGTGTAGTGCCATATAAATCTTTTTGTATCGGTTTTCCATACATGTACGCGAGTCACAATGTATATAGTTGCATACATATGCCGGTCACAAGAAGGAAAATCATGTACACCTCAAAAATCCTGTAGTTCTGGTTCGTACAGTAGGTCGGACTTTGCCAAGTTTTCCTGCAATTGTATTTATCTGTGGGATATTATTCCTGTTACAAGAGATTTGATTTTATCATAATAAAATCATTCTCAACACTGGTTTTCCCTCTGGGGTTTTCCCAGGGATATCTACCCAAAAATATTGGTGTTTATGTGTGCATGAATTGGTTTCATGTTTTTCTTCCGCTGCATGTTATTGAGTTGAATATTTCATTCGTGTATTTTTGTTTTGTGAGATGCTAATTTGATTGTAGTAAGGAAATCACTAGATAACAAAGTACCTAGGTGTTGGAGTAAGATTTTCAACATGGTATCAAAGTAGGTTCTCTGAAGGGAAGCTAGATCTCATATCCATAACATATACATAACCAACAGGTGTAAATAGAAGGATGTATTTCAGGAAACAATCATACTGAGGTAAAACTAAGTTTTTTGCATGTTTACTAAAGCATATGTAGGTCACAAATAACACAATTGCGTACATATGCCGGTTTCTTTGAGAAAAGTCACGTACATACATTGGTTTCTTAAAGAATAGTCATATATATGTGGGTTGCAGTAGTACCAGTCATGTACATACATGGGTTGCAATGGTGACAATTGCGTACATACATGGGTTGTGGTGGTGACAATCATGTACAAGTTCGTACAAATCAATACAAGGGGTAGTTTTTAGTAGATGGTTATTTTCCAAGGTAGTTTATCATGTCTTAGGGATGGAAAAAATATCGTTGAGAGTTGAAGACAGATTGGATGGAGCATCCAAATTCATATATTGGAAAGCAAGAGTAACTTTGGTGTTGAAGGAGTATGACATTTTGGAGTTAGTGGATAAAGAAGTTACTCCACTGACATATTTGACAACTTTGGAAGCTCACAACAGGAAGGAGATAAAAGCAGATATGGTCCTCTTGGATTCCATGAAGGATCATCTAATTCCTCACCTAACCGAGAAGAATACGACCAAATAGATGTTTGATTCCTTGGTAATTTTATTCCATAGAAAGAACATAAATAGGAAGATGGTCTTAAGGAATAAACTCAGATTGGTGCAAATGTCTAGATCTGATAATGTTATCAGCTATCTCATGAGGATCAAAGAGGTGCGTGATCAACTTGCAACCATAGGAGAGAAAATGGAGGACACGGAGATTGTGAATGTTGCATTGAATGGTCTTCCCAAGTCTTGGGAACCATTTGTCAAGGGAGTTTGCGCTTGGGAAAATATTCCAGATTGGCAGAGACTTTGGGATGATTTCATCCAGGAAGAGACTCAGGAGGAGTCTAAAGTAGGAAAGCAGGGAGAGGAAGAGGAGGAGAACATGGTCCTTGTCAGTAATACAAGGAAGGGTCCAAAGGGAAAAGGAAAGGGTTCCAACAAGTAGGGTAACAATGAGGATTCAACCTCACATCCAGGAGAGAAGGGCTTGAGTAAAATCAAGTTCTTCACATGCGACAAGTTTTATTACTATGCATCACAGTGTCTGGAGAAGAAGGGGAAAGGGAAGAAACATAAATAAACATTAGCAGAGATGAAACTATATGGGTTTGTAGAAAAATTTTAGAAGGAATTTCAATGTTCATATGCCTCTGTACCAACACCAACTCAAGGAGTGCATGGTACTTGGATAATAGTGCTTCTCTTCACATGATGGGGACACATGATTTGTTCACTAGTTTGTCGG
Organism: Picea engelmannii; assembly: GCA_009831015.1. Classification (NCBI taxonomy): domain Eukaryota; kingdom Viridiplantae; phylum Streptophyta; class Pinopsida; order Pinales; family Pinaceae; genus Picea; species Picea engelmannii. Next base: position 243,053 of record ML788135.1, on the reverse strand, counting down.
AGAAGGATTCATATTTACAGGTGGATATTGGCACTCTTGCCAAGTGTGGCGTAGAGGGAGTTGGGATAATGAGGTTCCATATGGAGTCAAGAGGATTTTTGGAGGAAGATGTGTTGTATGTACCAAAAATGAAGAAGAAATTGCTCTCAATTTAAGTTTTGAAGGACATGGGTTTTGTATTCACTTTTTAGAAAGGGAAAGTAATCATATGTTAAGAGGGAGCTATCCCTGACAGAACAATTGACATTGGTGTGACTCATAGAAGGAAGGTTATATAGGTTGCAGGGTCATTCTATAAGAGGATCCAAGGGGATCTTGGATCATGTATCGATGTCAATGATAGAGAATGAGGAGTAGGAGGTTTCGAAGGGTGAACAACCAAAGGATGAGCAGAGTTCATAAAATTCTAGTGTGGGAAGTAAACCTTTAGATGGAAAGAGGGAGTTATGCCCTTTTATATATGTCAGGAGACTGAGTTGGTAAGATATGACATTGATGGATGCTCAAGAGAAGGAGGCTCCTAGGAGAATATTAAGGGAGATCACATGTTATGGTAAAATTTCCCCTGTAGACAGGTGAAACCCCCCTTGGATCAAGACCCCTCTTGATATAATAAAAAAGAAAAAAAATGGTGAACTACTTACCTCTTATTCCTATTTCGACAATTAAAATGAGAAGGAATAGATGGATAAGTTAACTTTTTACAATGGTTGTCCTTGTTGCTCCATCCTTTGACCTTGATTTCCAAGCTCTTAGGTACAATAAAAAACCTACAACTAACAAAGAGAAACCTCCTTCTTTCACACTATATTGTTAATTGAAAATAGATCTATATATGATTAATTTTAATAACAATATACATGCATACACTTGAACACATAGACGTGATATGAATAGGCCAAATTATGTATTAATGGAAAGGAAACAAAATGGAAGCACTTACAATATCAAGTTTGACATTGCAATAACTCCAAGATCTCATTTCCATCCCCTTGGATATCACACAATCACACATATGATTCTCTTGATTCTACCCTCTTGAATGTCTCAAGATTAGGAGTATGATACTCTGAAATGATCTCCCCTCTCTTGAATGTCTCAAGATCAGAAGTATGATATTATGAATTTTTCTCTCCTTCTCTTGAATGTATCAATATCAAAAGTATGATATTATGAAGTTCTCTCTCCTTCCCCTCACTCAAGCATGGCATTCATTAAATAATATTTGAGGTATCACAACCATATGATAATTTTTAGGAGAGGATGTGGTCAAAAGAGGATTTGGATCAACGACCAAGATTGAGCTTACCTTGAATAGGAGATAACTCGAACTAGTTGCTTAAAAAACTAAAAAACTCTTGGAAACAACCTCACAAATCAAGGAAAAATGGTTGCAACAACTTCATCACCCCCCCCCATAACTGTGCATAAGGAAACTATTTCTCCCTAAGACACTTTGGGGGAGCGATCATCACTCCTTGTATATGGGAAGGGGATCGATGAAGCTCATTTAAGGACAAGATATCAAGGTAAAAAGTAGCATTTTGACCTCCAAATGATGTATTCATCATCAATCATGTCTAGGGAACATGACAAGTACTCCCACATGATGATAAAGTTACGACACTTAGTAGAATGTGATACATAAGTGTGACACTTAGTAGAGTGAACAATTGACGCTTAGTAGAATGAGATACATAAGTGATACATAAGTGTGACACTTAGTAGAATGTGATACATAAGCGTGACACTTGCTAGTGTGGAAATTTGGTGTGCAACAAATGCCCCCTAAAGTATGAGGTCATAAGAAAAATTGATGTCTGAAATACTTTACAAAAATATGTATGTGAGGGTGATGGAATAGGAGAGTCATTTAGAAGTTATAAACAAACATAAAATAGTATATACTTATCATCCCCAAGGTAGGCATCCCCATGCTCAAAATACACTTGAATCAAAGCATGGACTCCAACCAATACACCGCGGATCCATGAAATCACTGACTAAGAATATGGCCACCAAAAATACACTGTGGATATGCACCTTCTATGACACGATCATGTCATAGCCATGAAAGAATACATAGTGGAGCTATGATATGAAAAAATGATAGCGGAAGACCAATACAAAGTGGATCTATGTGACAAAAAATACATCAGTGATATTGCCAACATGATGATGATACTGAAATATTCTAAGTACTCAAATGGTCTCCATTGCAGCTTGGGTTTCTGATGATTTCCTAGGGTCTTTGTCTCGATCCCATAATGGTACAAATCTAGCCATGTGAATAGATGTACCGATGTCGAACATGGTAGAAACCACTTGATTATTGATCATTGATGTATACTATTAACAAGTGCGAGAGAAATCACCAATGATGACAATGAATATCAAGGTACCCTAATTCATTCCAGCAGATACAAATAATTGAGCTGAAGTTGAAAATTCATGGAATCATTCGATCATAGGTCAATGATGTAAACCTATTGTCGAAAGTGAGGAGACCTATGATTGAGGCATGCAGGCTCCAAGGTACCAACTGGTTTCTAAGTCTAATTCCTCGATAATGTGTTAAAGTCGACAAAAACAAACTCGTCGAAGGAGTGCCATGATGTGTCCCCCATCATTGACATGAAACTGACTTAGGAAAGTGATGTAAGATGATGGATCAAATGAGCACAAACTCACATGAGAATGAAGGTTAGTAATACTTCATAGCGGTGGAATTAGGATGAAACTTCCCTTGAGCATTGTGAGGCACGACAAATGACTTGGCAAAATTGACTCGACCAATAACATAGTGCAATGATAAATGGGGCACTCTTTGGGTGAGACAAAGGAGTATAATGACTCATAGACAAGCAGATTACCAAACTCTAAGACAATATGAAAATAGGTTCCATGTTCAATGGAGACAACAAACAATTTCCATAACGCTTTCCAAAACTTGACCCACTTCCCTCAAATCCCCCCCCCCCACCATGATTGGTGAGTATCTCTTTGTCTTTTAACGAGCTAGAGGAGGATAATACATGCTCGGTATAGCTCATCTTCGATGAGTCCCTCATAACATGTTTAACGAACCTAAAGAAAGAGGGGTTCGATCCCATATGGGTCCTTTACTGTATAATTTTATGATCCCAGAGAAGATAAACTAGTGGTATTTTCATGTTTAGAGAGTCCAAAAAGATCTTAAAGAAGACTCCAAGGGTGTTCTTTTTCATAAATTTAGTCTCCCAATCCCAAAAAAGTATAAAACAATACAAGGGAGAACTCTTCTAGCCAAGGTTGAATACAATATTCCTTTTTCATAATTAGTCTATACAGTCTGAAAAAGGGTTAAACTTACATTGAATAGATGCCCTTTAAAATCCTTTTAAAGAGTGTGAAAGGAAACAAGTTCACTCGAAAATATTTTCATGTTTATAGAGTCTGAAAATAACTTAAAGGAGACTCCAAAGAGTTCATTTTTTTTCGTATAGTTTTTACGAGCCCTAAAAAGTGATAAAAGTATACTCATTAACTTATTCTCATGTATTTATGAGCATGAGAAAGAACAAATACTAAGTTCATTATTATTTGTTTCATTTTTAGATGATCTTGAAACATATAATGAAACTGTGCTCAGGGTTAGTTTCATTTTTAAACAATCTTGAAACAAAGGATGAAACTATGCTCAGGGTTTCTGTTTCATTTTTACATGAGCTTGAAACAAAGAAAGAAACTATTCTCCGGGTTAGTTTAATTTTTAAACAATCTTGAAACCAAGAGTAAAACTATGCTTGGGGTTGGTTTCATTTTTACGTGAGGTTAAAACTAGAAAATAAACTATGCTCGATGTTTTGGGTTCATTTTTAGATGATATTGAAACAAAAAATGAACTGTGCTTGGGGTTTATGCTTCATTTTTACATGAGCTTGAAACGTAGAATGGAACTATGCTCAGAAATTATGCTTCATTTTTACATGATCTTGAAACAAAGAATAAAATTGTGCTTGGGGTCAATTTCATTTTTAAACAAGCTTGAAACAGAGGATAAAATTGTGCTTGGGGTTGGTTTAATTTTTAAATGAGATTGAAACAGAAAATGAAACTCTGTTTGGGGTTGGTTTCATTTTTAAACGAGCTTGAAACAAAAAATGAACTATGCTTGGGTGATACTCATTAGTGGGTTTTCTTCCCAACATGATGTTTAGAGGTTGGTACTTTTCCCCCAACATGATTGGTAGAAGCTAGCGAATTAACTCCATCATGATTTCCAGAGGTTGGAGACATGCCCCCTAAACTATTTTTCATCCACCTACTCTTCTTATCCACCCAAAATGACTCCTGGCTACTAATAGGAATATGTTCATCAGAGAGGGAGGAAGAAAGAGGATCAACTAACACAGGTGGATGAAACGAAGGTTTAGGTATGAGATCTAGTGAAATACTTGAATTAATTGGAGGGGGCTCCATTTCATTTTTTAATGAGCTTGACATAGATAATGAACTATTCTCATGGTTATATGTTTCATTTTTTAACGAGATTGACACAAAAAATGAACTGTGCTCATTGGTATCTATTTCATTTTTTAATGAGCTTGAAACAAAGAACAAATTATGCTCATGTGGGTCTAGTTCATTTTTTAACGAGATTGACATGGGTAATGAAATATTCTCATGAACCATGACCATGGCTTCCAAGAGGTCTTCATCAGACGAAAGAATAATGATATGGAAGGAATACATGTCAAGAGACTCAATTTGATCAACATGGAGGATAATAGGCTCCAATGTCCCTAGCAATGGAGTTACCATGTCAAATGTTAGAACTAAATACAAAGAAGATTAGCATACAACGAGAGGATCCTTCTCATTATAAATTTAAGGCATGGGAGATAATGCCACGTAATTGACCTGTGGCGAGGGAGAAACCACTTGAATGTAAGAAACATTTAGGGAATTCATATGGTCAACAATCATATAACGATCAAGATTAACAAACAAAAGCTAATCGATGGTCACTGTGCTCCCATCATGGGGAAAACGCCTCACTCGAAAGAGTGTGGACACTACAACTTTCATAGCATAGATATAGTCCCACCCAAGGAGAAAATTAAAATCCTAGGGGTCTTGGACCACCATGAGATCAATATAGATATTTTTCGCTTCGAAGGTGATTGGAAGCAGATGAAGGATCCCTACATGTTCACTAGGTTAGCTATTAAAATGCAATAGATGATTAGTGGCTGGCACTAGCTCAGGATAACCTGAATATTTACAAGAAGTTGAGGATAAAGTACTAATAGAGCCCCCTTCATATATGATAGTGGGATATATGTACTTATCACCAACTTACACAATTATATGGAAATGGATACACGAAGGAAGACGATGTTCTACTAGACTATTCCAATCAAAGGAAACGACCTCAGTACTTGGAGGGGGTTTCATTGAAACAGATTAGATGTCCCCTTGTCCAGAACAATATAAAATGACAAAGAAAACATCAGTGGTATTCAATTTTCTCTCTGAGGGAAGAGTGGGGTCAACCGAATATCAAATTGTATTGACCACTTCATCAACCATAGGTTAGGTAGGGGAGGACTTTTGGGAAGAAAATGAAGGTTGTTGTTGGGAAACGACACTGTCTTCCAACAATTCTGAAGCCTACTCTATACAAGGAAAATGGTAAGTATGATGATTTGAATTTCATAAATCAAAAGGAAAATTGACTTTACCTTTTTTACCCCCAACCTTATTATCATTGGTTGATGGACAATCACTAGTATAACTTGCAGAGGTTGGTGACATGGGTTGTTGGGAACCGTGAGACCACACTTCTAAAAACTTTGGAATACTAGGGAAATGGTTAAGAAGGTGATAACCCTTACAAACTCTACAAGGTGGTGCAGACCCCCTCCTCTACAAGGGCTGCATGACCTCTCAGTCTAGGATCTTCTCAATACTGAATTGAAACAGTCTTCGATTCCCTGCTGGAACCTCTAAGAAAACAATTCACATGTTTCTATGAAACTTCCACCCGCGTGAACAAGCGCTAAGTGCAAGCCTTTTTCCACGTGAATACACCTTGTGACCACACGCTTATTTGAAAAGGTGCATTGTAATTTAATGTATCAACTATATGAGTCAGCTGACTCTTCATCCTTCAAACTTCTGAGTCTCAAAATTTCGACAAGGGTATAGCACATGATAGCTCCCCCCTTATCCTCCATCCATATGATCCTTCACTATGACCTGGGGCCAATCCTTATGAGTGCATTGGGATTTCATGTATCGGGAACTCTAGATGCGATTCACCTCCGTTCTCCCAATGCTCTGATACCCAAAATTGTGAAATATTCGAATCAGATCAACGGTCCACACTGGCTCTCCAACCAATGATTGTGATTATGTCGCGATTTCGTGTTTCGTGAATCCTCATGACTCGTACCTCCAAATTCCTGATTTATGAATCAATGAAACACTGATCTATCACCACATGTCCTCTTTCAATGGATGGTCCTGATGATTTTGGGATTTCGCATTTTGTGATTTCATGAATTTCACTCTGCTTCTTCTAAATATTTTGGTTTTGCGAAATTTCGATGACTCCTTGCGAATAACCAGTGCGCTACTTCTCTGAGATCTAATGGGTTGCAATATTTCAGCTCTTTCTGAATGGGTCTTGACCCTCGATCTTGTCCAATATTCAAAATTATTTTCTGAAGGATTTCTCCCACTCAATCCTCCTTACTTTTTCTTTCTTTGAACTTCAATTTTCTACGCTCCACCTCTGAATGCTTAAACTCTTCAAAACTTAGAAACTTTTCTAAGTGATTCCTCTCAAGACTTAAAACCACTACTCCTCCTAAAATTATGGCCAATGAAATTTAAATCTCGCCCCTTAGCACACACTTTCACTCAGTGTTTTTTTCAAAAGACTTTCTGACGCCCTCCTGGCATACTTTGCACTCAACCTCCCGAGCCTTCAAACTTTAACACAAGTTTGTTTCTATAAGCACTCCTTGTGCTCAATATGCACACTCTGCATACATAATTTCCCTACTATCTCTTCTGAGATTTAATTCGAAAAAGACTTCTTCACACGCACTCCTTGCACTTTGCATGCACTGCTTGCATAATCCTATAGAAGAGAAACAATTGAACTCATTCAATTATTCATTCATTCACTATGAACATCATCCATTCACAAACACATAAAAACACAGTCAAACCATAGCAATATCAACACTATGTATTTGGGTCAATTTCCTTTGTTCTATTCATTTAAGAAGAAGACATAATTATAGTTGTTTATCCTTTACAACTATTACAAGAAAAACTTGTCTAAGGACCCAAAGCTTTTTCGCTCTTATTCCTTTTATCTAAATACTATTACATTATGTTCAAGAGGTTACCTAATCAATTAATGAAACCTAATGACTAGTCAGGGATAATATCCCACACCTGTAATACATTTACAATCGTGTAAAGGATTTACAATGGTTCCATTATTTCAAATGGTGGCCCAGTTTTACACAACCAAAATTAATTAACAAAAATTCCAAAAAGTCTTCACACCACTTCCAAGCTAGTTAATTGTCGGTTCAGATCCATTGATGTGTTGAGGTGTTGCTTCCAATTCCACATCTGCTTCCTTTTGATGTGATTGTGATGCTCCTGCATCATACTCCTCTGGCTAAAATATTTATGGAAGCATGTCCATGAGCTCTCGCACTGTCTTCCGATGTTTCAAAATATCAGGTTCAGTTACCCAAATTGAATCTTCCTGATACATTTCCTTAAGGTGTTCAAACCCTAAGGTATTCACTTTAAATTCCTGTATAACCAAACTTCTCTTGCTCAAAGCATATGCAACTTTGCTAGCACTTCCAAAAATATTTTTAATAACAAAAGTAAAATTCTGCATGAATTCTACCCACTTAGCATGTCTCTGATTCAACTTTTCTTGCCTAGTAATAAATTGCAAAGTTTGATTATCACTATACAAGAAAAAATCCTTTGGAATTAGATAATGTCTCCATTTTTTCAAAGCTTGAATCACTGCATAAAGTTCCTTATCATATGTAGAATATTTCTCCTTAGCATCATTCAAATTCTCGCTGAAATAAGCAATTGGCCTATTATCTTGACTCAAAGCTGCTCTAATGAATATCCCACTTGCATCACACCTCACCTAAAATATCTTTCCAAAATTTGGTAAAACCAGAACTGGTTGTTCTATTATCTTCTTTTTCAACACTTTGAATATTTTCTCAGCCTCCTCTGTCCAATTAAAATACTTATGTTTCTTCTTCACAGTATCCATCATGGGTGCACATATACCACTAAAATTTCTGATAAACTTTCTATAAAAAATCACTAAACCATGAAAACTTCTCACCTCAAATATGCTCCTGGGTGACAACCTTTCTTTGATTGCTCTCACCTTTTCTAGATCCATCTTCAATTCATTTGAAGAGATCACAAAACTAAAATATATGAGCTTTTTCTTCATAAAAAAAACTGTTCTTCAAGTTTATTAACAACTTTTCTTACTGCAATTTCTGCATCACTAATGTCAAGTGCTTTAAATGTTCTTCCTCTATTTTGCTGAAAAATAATATATCATCCATATATACAATGAAAAATTTAACTATGAAGTCCTTCAATACTTCATTCATCAACCTCATAAATGTACTTGGAGAATTTTTCAATCCAAATGGCATGACTAGCCATTCAAACAAACCTTCATTTGTCTTGAATGTTGTCTTCCACTCATCTTCCTCACTCATTTTTATTTGATGATATCCACTCTTCAAGTCTATTCTTGAAAAATAACTTTCTCCAATCAAACAATCCATTGAATCATCCATCCTAGGTAAAGGAAATCTATACTTGATGGTAATCTTGTTGATGGCTCTGGAATCTATACACATTCTCCATCCCCCATCCTTCTTTAGACTCAATACAATTGGCATTGCACATGGGCTTAGACTTTCCCTCACTAAAACTTTATGCAACAAATCCTGAACTTTCTTATTAAATTCTTCATTCTCTCGAGGTGTCAATCAATTCGTTGCTTTGTTCGACAAACTGTCTCCTGGAATCAAGTCAATATGGTGGCTAATATTCCTAATAGGTGGTAATGAGTGAGGCAACTCATCCACTACTATGTCAGCAAAATTCTCCAACAATTCTTGGATTTCTTCAGCTAAATCATCCATAAAAGTATTGGTAAGGATAACTCTTGGCTTCCTTACTACAATAAATTGCATTTCTTGATATTTCTTGACCTCCTTCAAGAGTTCCTTCCCACTCATGAGAAGTATTCTTGTGTTGGCTTCTTCCTTTTATTTCTTCTCTTCTATTGGCAGTAACATGTGGGTTCTACCATTATTTTCCAGTGTATAAGTATTTTTTCTCCCATCATGGATAACATTCCTATCAAAATGTCATGGTATCCCCAACAAAATATGACAAACATCCATGGGAATTACATCACACCGAATCTCATCTTTATAGCCTCCTATTTTAAATTCAACTTTGCATTGTTGACTTACCATTACTTGATGTCCTTTTTGCAACCATGATACTTTGTATGGACTTGGGTGTGTAGTTGTCTCTAGCTTCAGCTTCTCCACCATCTCTGTTGATACTAAATTATCAGTACTCCCACTGTCTATAATCATCTTGCAAAATTTGTCCTTTGTTTTACAAGCAATCTTGAACAACCTCGTTCACTGAACTAGGTCTTCTATTTCTTTCTCTAGCTTTAGAAGGACTTTACTCATCATAAGATTTTTTCCTCCTTCTGCTACCTCTTCTTCCACATTCTTCTGGGCTTCATAAATGTGTGATTATCCTCCTCCTTCTCTCTTCCTCTCATGACATTTCCAAGACATATGTCTTGTCTTTCCACAAGCATAACATTTAACTCCGCCTCCTCTACTTCTTCCTCTTCCTCGAGGAAAATAATTTCTCCCACCAAACGGTCTTCTTTGGGAACTTCCTCCTCTTTCAAAACGACCATATGATTTTTCATTATCATCCTTATATTTCGGTGCCTTATCATAGACAACTTGTTGGATTATTGAGAGGGGGGGTGAATCAGTAATAGAGAAATTTAATCCCTTTTAACCATATAATCTAAGTGCTATATCAATGAAACATTATTATCCAATAACTGCAGAGTAAATAAGCAATGAACAAATGAAAAATCATACACATACACAATACACCAGTGTTTTACATGGAAACCCAAATCGAGAAAAAACCACGGAATGCTTTTTCTTATATGTCTTGAAGAATTACATTCATTGGAAGCACCAACTTCCTTTGTTTTCCAGCTGCAACTGGAAGGAGGCTCCAACCCCCTAGTTTCTCAGGCTACAACCTGAGGGAAGCTGCAAGATACCAGATATATAAAATATGCAAAACAGAAACGAAATGCTAGAAATGACAGAATAACAGTAAAATATCCAACATAATCTTCACAATACAAAGAAATGATATACGAAATAGAAACATAAATAACACTTTGAATCAGATAGCAATGGTCACATGCCTCTTCGAGGGGGAAACCTCCAATCGAGCAACACTCTGTTACAATAATATCCAAGCTAGGGTTCTCATACCCTCGACTCCTATTTATACTAAAAAGAAGCATCTAGAGGAAGATCCTTCTAGAAGCGGAAGCTTCTATTAG
>ML788135.1:195186-217493 GCA_009831015.1 Picea engelmannii | reverse complement strand
GGCCATAACTCTCAAACCGTGAGGAGTTATGTGAAGTTCTACATACCACCAGAAATGGCATGACATGTACTATCCATATAGAATAGTATTATCTGAAAATATATCATAACTCATACCATTACCCATCAAACAAACTTGGGTCCGTTACCCAAACCTGGGGTCTCCAACTTCTCATGGCCATAACTCTCTAACCATGAGGAATTATGTGACGTTCCACATACCACCGGAAATGAAATGACAAGAACTATCCACATAGGATATTTTCCCTGACAAATTCACTTTCCTTCATCTCATTATTCCATAATTAAGCATGGGTTCTCTTACTCCACAAAGCATCTTCCCTTGAGGGCTTTCACCATAAGGGGACCACTTTGGAGTTCATCCATATTTACTTCTTATCAACCATGAAAAAACAATAACGAGTCATATTTACATCAAACACTATTGGGTCCATTACCCAAAACTTTGTGCTACGGGTCTTTCTTCAAGGGTTGACATCAATGACAACCAACCTTAATCAACACAACTCCCTTACCTCTATTTAAGCCTCTGCTTCTATTCCACTGGCTCTAGTTTATGGCCAACTTTTCTTCTTCCTTCAGTGCAATCTGATAAGCATCTTCCACTATCCTCACAGTCATCATATTGATTTCATCCTGAATTTCATACCTAAAACCATTTATATACCTGGAAACTTTTTCATCATCCTTCCCTCTTTGTCCGATCCTAATATTCAGCTTATAAAATTCTTATGTATACTCTTTCAATGTCATACCCCTTTGCCTCAGGTTCTACAATTTTCTGAACAACTCTATCCGATAATCCTTAGGTATGAATTTAGCCTTCGGTTTGGCTACCATCCTGTCCCAATTATTTATATTTTTTTTTCCTTTGCTCCTCCTTTCTACCTACAGTTCATCCCACCATAGTGTTGCGTGTCCCTTTAATCTGGTGATAGCATGTATCACCTTCCTTCCTTCATTGACCTCTTCATAGTTGAAATACTCATCCATGGACCTTATCTAGTCCAATAGTTCTTCGACATCTAAATTACTTTCATACATGGGAACACCCATCTTTTCTCTAGCTCCCAACTTCACAACAACTTTCAATAAGCGTTCTTCACCCTCATCTTCCACTGTATCTTCTTCAACTATTATTTCTTTGCTTTCTACATCACTGACATATTCAATGATAAGTGTTCTCCTTTGCATTGCTTCCATCACTTCCAACCTTGCACAAATTTCTCTCACTTATCTTCCTACGACATAGTTTTCCATAGGTGGTCCTATGCGTATCCTCGGTGGCATCGCTTCAACTATTCCTAACACACTGATTTCAACTTCAAATATTGTTCAGGATGTGTACCACTTGCTGCAGACCCCCTCCTCTCCAAGGGCCACATGACCTCTCGGTCTAGAATCTTCTCAAGACTGGATCGAAACAATCTTCGATTCCCTGCTGGAACCTCTAAGAAAACAATCCACAGTTTTCTATGAAACTTTTTCCCGCGTGAACAAGCACTAAGTGAAAAACGTTTTCCATGTGACTACGCCTTGTTACCACATGCTTATTCGAAAAGGTGCATCGCAATTTTGTGTATCGGCTATATGAGTCAAACAACTCTCCATCCTTCGAACTTCCGATTCCCAAAATTTCGACAAGGGTCTAGCACATGCTAACTCCTCTCTTATCCTCCATCCATATGACTCTTCACTATGACCTAGGGCCAATTATTCTAAGTGCATTAGGATTTTATGTATCGAGAACTCCCAATGTGATACACCTCTGTTTTCCTAATCCTCCGATACCCGAAATTGTGAAATATTTGGATCAGATAAATGGTCCACACTAGATCTCCAGCCAACGGCTGTGATTATGTCATGATTTTGCGTTTCATGAATCCTCACGACTTGTACCTCCAAATTCCCAATTTAAAAATCAATGAAACGCTGATCTGTCGCCACATGTCCTCTTTCAATGGAAGTTCCTGATGATTTTTGGGATTTCACGTTTCGCAATTTCACGAATTTCACTCGACTTCTTCCAAATCTTTTGGTTTCGCAAAATTTCGATGAGTCCTCGCAACTAACTAGTGTGCTACTTCTCCGAGATCTAACGACTTACAATATTTTGGCTCTTTCTGAATGGGTCTTGACCCTCAATCTTATCCAATCTTCAAAATTATTTTCTGAAGGATTTCTCTCGCTCAATCCTCCTTACTTGTTCTTTCTTTGAACTTCAATTTTCTTCTCTCCACCTCTGAATGCTTCAAATCTTCAAAAATTAGAAAATTTTCTAAGTGATTCCTCTCGAGACTTAAAACCACTACTCCTCTTGAAATTCTTGCTAATGAAATTTAAATCTTGCCCCTTAGCATACACTTGCACTCTGTTTGTTTTTCAAAAGCCTTTCTGACGCCCTCCTGGAATACTTTGTGCTCAACCTCCTGATATTTCAAACTTTAACACAAGTTTGTTTCTATACTCACTCCTTGCACTCAATATGCACACTCAACATATGAAATTTCCCTGCTATCTCTTCTGATATTTAAGTCGAAAAAGACTTCTTCACACACACTCCTTGTGCTCTTCATGCACTCCTTGCATAATCTTACAGAAGAGAAACAATTGAACTCATTCAATTATTCATTCATTCACTATGAACATCATCCATTCACAAACACATAACAACATATTGAAACCATAACAATATCAACATTGTGTATTTGGGTCAATTTCCTCAGTTCTATTCATTTAAGAACAAAACATAATTACAGTCATTTATCCTTTACAACTATTACAAGGAAAAATTGTCTAAGGACCCATAGCTTTTTCGCTCTTCTTCCTCTTATCTAAATACTATTACATTATGTTCAAGTAGTTACTTACTCAATTAATGCAACCTAATGAGTAATCAGGGCTAATATCCCACACCTGAAATACATTTACAGTCATGTAAATGATTTACAATGGTTCCGTCATTTCAAACATTGGCCCGGTTTTACACAACCAAAATTAATTAACAAAAATTCCAAAAAGTCTTCGCACTGCTTCCAAACTAGTTAATTCTTGGTTCAACTCCTTCGATGTGTTGAGGTGTTGATTCCAATACCACATTCTCTTCCTTTTGATGTGATTGTGATGCTCCTGCATCACAAGGGAACTTGGCTTTGTGACCTATATTCTTAGGCATCTCAACATTATCAACACTCCCAACATGATTAAAAGTGGCTGGTTGATTTCCCCATTCATTAAGTGGGAATTATAAGGATTTACACCCTCACTCTAATCTCCATATTTTTAATGCATAAGATTATTAATTTTGCAAGGGTATGTTTGAGGAAGTAAGAGGATTTACACCCCTCATCTTCAAACCTTAACTAGAGATACTTGCCTTGGGGGGTAAGAGTGTTTACACCCCCAAGGAGATATAATCTCTAGTTCTTTCTACTTGACTCCATTGACCCTTCTTTGAAGGCACCAGTCTTTTATTCATTGCATTGGAGATATAAATTCATTGCCTAGGGAAAAGTGATTTTTTCTAGTTTCAAGTTTATCTTTTGGAGAAGTGTTCCTTAAACCTTGAGCTTTCTTGCCTCATTGAGGCATCCCTCTTCTCCCACCACTTTGTTTTATGTTATAAAAACTATCCTACAGCCATTAGGTCTGCATAAACCTATTTGATAACTCTCTCTTATCTCACAAACTAACCCTAGGAAATCTCTCTAACTTCACTCACCTAGTCTACTAACTAGGGCACACATTTTAGGCTAATTCTTGGCACCTTTCCATGGTTAATTGTACTGCTGCATTCCATTGAATGATACATCCATAAGGATGATAATTTACTGCAGAAAATCACTTTATAATAACTTTCTTTATTTAATATCAAAATTTAATATTTAAGTCATGATTGATTTCCAAATTCATTGATAATATTGATGGTTAATATTATGATTTTACATGCTGATTTATATGTTTTATTTTCTGATATAAAATGTTATCTACTGCTGAAAATTAGGGACAAAAAGATTAAATTTCTTATCCATACTAACATATATCAATGAAAGGTTTCTTTATTTTTGTCTCGGGCAGGTGCGATCATCCAAAGAAGTATTACATCTTTGAGGCAACAATTACTTGGCTTACAAGGCATCTCCTCTCACATCCCACTCTACTTAGACTTGAATTCTAGGTTTTTCACTTTCATATCCATCCATCTCCATCTCATTCCCCTAGGGTCATCAGGATCACCTCCCTAGAGTGACCTAGTCACCCTTGAAGTGCGGGACCTACATCGAGGTGAAATTGGGTGTAGGATTACCTAGTTGGAGCACTTGCTTTTGTGGTTGGGTTAGGCTTTTCCCAACCTACAACTTATGATATAGCATTTTGGCGCTGTAGTTGGGGAAGATTTTGAATCTTCTTCATACCCTACTGACACTTTGGTAAGCTATCCCAAATCCTATCCTTTAGCTTGCTTGGTGACTCCATTGAAGAACATTCTCTTTCCACTTTCCACGAAGCCACCTTTCCTTCACTCCCCTTTCCTCCTTTGGTGAGATTTAATCTTACCTGGTGACTCCTTTTAGGTGTCTTTTAAGTCAATGTAACTATGGCACCATATAATGAACCCTCATCTAGAATTTGTTGTGACTCGACGATGGCATTTTTACAGATGGAAAAGGAGAAGGATACTAATAAAGCTGCTAAAGAGATGATGAATCACATAAGAGAATTATTTCCTGCCCTTGACGATGAAGAAGTATTCAAAGAAAAAACATATGAAGAAAGTTATCAAGAAGAGAACACAATGATTTGTGACCATTTCAAAGACCTTGATGATGATTTATTCCATGACCTTGAAAGTGAAGAAGTATCAGAAGAAACCTTGGATATGACAGATCCCCTCGAAGAAAAGAAAGAAAAGAACTATGCACTCATAATCAAGCCTCTTGTGATGAAGAGGCGATGGAGGGGATTGTCTATAAAAAGAAAGAATAATTATGATAAAGTGAAACATATTGAGGCACTACTATTGTTGATCCCGCTTAATGAAGGTGAGGTTGTCCAACCTTGTTTACCTCCTAATGTTGAAGAAGCGATCAATCTCACTGATGAAGAATTTGAAGGTCCAGTTGAAGACATCCATGCCTCTGCTCCTCGTGCACACAAAGGCCAAAAGATGGTCATTTTCAGTTATACTGATGGTATTATGAAAGTACCCTTCGATATGGATGATGATCGTATAGACACTTTCATACATATTGGTATACGCAGATGGGATCTTAGTTCTCTCAAATTTCATAGAGACCCCATTTATGACATTGAGTGTAGATCTCAGGCATAGGGGGTTTCATCATCAGAGGAGTGGTCCTCATACGTATATGATTCATATGTTTGGTAGAATGGTGATGATATGGTTACATATTTGTTTAGCCCCTTCGAGGATGACTTGTCACAATATACTCAGAGTGATCTTCAGTCATCCTTTGGTACATAACCTTTTGAGGATGCAAATTTGTTTTATTATGACTTCCGACCATTGTGCTCAGATTTTGAGAAATACTAGAACTTGGCCACCTCAGGGAAGTCAAAGGTTAATTATTCAAAGAGAAAGTATTTTCATCTTGGATATTTACATGGAGATTCAAAAGGGAAGAGGCGGTGTTTTTATACACCTGAGACTGTTTCTTACCTCTTACCCTCTTCTCCAAGATACCATGCAGTGTTCTTCCAATCTTTCGTTTCTTCTCAATCCTCGACAAGAAGTGATTCTTTATGCATGGATGAAGATGAGCCTTCATATACATATAGTAGCCCCATTCAAAGATGGATTGATTAGTATTGTGGCTACACTTTTAGGTGGGATGATCGGGCTCATGGTTTCTCTTACCAACAAGATTTCCTCCCTCCCACCCATCTTCATGAGTTTTATTTCATGATCAATTATATGTATGTTTATACTCATGATTATTATGTGCTTAACTTATCTTTGTTGTATTATATGATTAATCATGGGGGGATATACTTTGATGAGATGATCAAATGGTTACACTGGTTGTATGACTTCACTTGACATCATCTAACACGTGATCTTCAGGGCCCCAAGGCCCTAGGTAAGTAGCTAAATAATTTTGATTCCCTACATTTGCATCTTGATTTCTCATATTCGTTCAGATGCATTTAATTTTCATTTTTCTCTACTTGCATACTGATTTCATGCTTATCTTAGAGTTTTTTTTTTAAGTGTCAATTTTTTTTATTTTCTATATTAACTTTTAGTTTGGATTTTTATGGATAAAGGGTGATAGCACTACCCTAGATGATCTGATCCCTTTGTTTGAGTTTTTGGCAGGCACAATTCTACCAGGAGATGCTGCGGTTCTCATGCACTCTACGACGAACACATGTCCCCAAGTAGGAGCCATATGTTATCCCCATTTTGTGGTTAACTAAGTAGATTATGTATCGAGGCCCTAAGGTTGCATATATGGAGTTACAAGAGATTACATGACCAAAAATATCCTTTTTCACAAATGGAGACCCCTCTCACCACCACAGATGATCACAGATTTCCATATGGCATCCACCACATCAGTTGGGTTCCAAAAGTCAGTGGACCTTGCTCCATGAGGTACAAGTCAATATTATGGTAAGAACTGTTTCAATATTTAATCCATTTGAGTATGTTGTATATTAGATTGCTTTAGATTTCATGATATATGCTTGGACATTATGCCTTTTACCATGTTTCACCTTGGTGGTTGACATTGTGCCCTAGTAAGTGGTCTTCCTTGGGGACGAGTTTGCTACTATGAACTGCCTTGAAGATTCATCATACCATTCCCGACCATACTTACCACTTTCCATCTTTATTTCCCCCCATTTCCTCATCTCCTGGTATTTTAGGGTGTATTGACCGAAGAAGGGGTTGTCCCTCATTCTATGGGAAGAAGGGGATGAAGGCCCAGAAGGATTGATGTTGGGTAAAATATAAAAGCCTATGTATGAACCTTCTATATGATTCTCTGAGGGATCACCCAAGAAAGTGATGAAATGCTTATATTTGAGTAAAGGGGGACCCACAATGAATGTGAATAAAAATACTCAAAAGGTTAGTTGAAGGATAGGAGGTCTCATCACAAGATGACCTATCATGTCCATGAATATATAGTGGTACAAAATTACCATCATTTGGTCACCAAGACAAGGTAATGGCTCTCAGTTACATGGCTGAGAGAAAGGAGGTCTCATAACAAGCCATCCTTCTCATTTCCACTAGGTTTTTGTGGGTGACATTGCCATTATCTAGACAACACGCCAGGACAATGGCCTTCAACCTCTCCTTAAAATTATGAAAGAATAAAAGAATGGAAAATAATGGGCTTGGAAAGAGTGCATTGTGGACGAAGGTACCACACACCCTCTACAAAGTCACCCATGAATGAGACACTATGACCTCTTATATGTCATGAGCCCTATGCCCATTGAGTCTTGACCCTAATCACTTCATACACTTTACATGGATTAGAGAGGAATCTCTTGGAAACTCTCCTTGACCTAAGGCAATATCTACCCAATAGGACACCTCGTCAACCCTCCCATATTCAAGCTTGACACATCATATAATGTATTTGGGAAATTAGTTGTTTGATATAGTGATCTTTGATGCACATACTTAGCTGGCTCATTTATTGATTGGATTCACTTATCATGATCTTATGACTTGAGATCCTTGGAGGGCGTGCTTATTTGTCTTTGCAGGACCTAGTTGGTGGACAATTTTGGAAGAAAAAGCCTAGCTTAGGATTCCATGGGGATGCAAGCCCACAGGTTGGATGCCAAGGGTCCACATGCTAGATCATAGGGTCATACTATTGGAGACTAAGAATATGATGTGGAATACTTATCCCAACCCTCACTTTCCAAATGATTTTCTCAGGAGGGGAAAAACGTCCTCTTTTTGAGCTTGACATCATGTTTGGGGAGTTAGGGCATGGTGGTGAGGTGATATGCATTGGCACTTGGATGTTTTGAGGTGTTTGAGGCTTTGACCATGATGGAAGACATTTTGATGTTTGAAATGTGGCTTTGGGAATCCTTACTACCCTCCTACATCACTGATAACCTTCTCCTAATTCCAAAATGTCCCCTAAAGGGGTGACGTCCATGTAAATTAGGGTTTTATTTGTGCAAAATTAAAATTTTAAATGAATTGTTTAATATTATTTTATTAAAGGGGAAATATTAGGGTTGTTGACCTCTCATATTGTGGTTTACCCCTAAATATGTGGACAAGTCACCTTGGTGACATTTTGTAAAAACAAGAGATCATAATATCTCATTATAACATAACTTTCTCTCTTGTGAGAGGACTTGATCTGAAATTTTCGCTATATTTGGCTATTTGTTTCTTTAATGATCTTGTTTATGGCTATCTATTGATGACTGGTTGGTGGAAGTCTAGCACTATCCTTGGAAGGTTTGTCTTTTTCTCTTATGGTGTATTGTCTTAGCATTTTATTGGAATTGGTATGGTCTTTCACTTTCATGCTATCATTTGTTTCAATTCAAGATTATGGTGCTAGGAACTAAGTGGGAAGTATAAGGATTTACACCCCCACTCTAGTGTCCATCATTTTTATGCTTAATATTATTAATGTTGCAAGGGTTTGTTTGAGGAAGTAAGAGGAATTACACCCCTCATCTTCAAACCCTAACTAGAGATACTTTCCTTGGGGAGTAAGAGGGTTACACTCCAAAGCAGATAACATCTCTACTTATTTATACTTGACTCCATTAACCCTTCTTTGAAGGAACTAGTATTTTATTCATTGCATTGGAGATATAAATTCGTTGCCTAGGGAAAAGTGAATTTTTCTACTTTCAAGTTTATATTTTGGAGAAGTGTTCCTTCAGCCTTGATCTCTCTTGCTTCATTGAGGCATCCCTCTTCTCCCACTACTTTGTTTTCCATTATAAAAAATATCTTACAACCATTAGGGCTGCATAACCCTAGATGATAACTCTCTCTTATCTCACAAACTAACCCTAGGAAATCTCTCTAACTTCACTCACCTAGTCTAATAACTAGGGCACACTTTTTAGGTTGGTTCTTGGCACTTTTCCATGGTTAATTTTTCTGCTGCATGCCATTGAATGATACAGCCATAAGGCTGATAATTTACTGCAGAAAATCACTTTATAACAACTTTATAACAAAGTGCTATATTTAATTCATGATTGATTGGAAAATTCATTGATAATATTGATGGTTAATATTATGATTTTACATGTTGATTTATATGTTTTATTTTCTGATATAAATTGTTATCTACTGCTGAAAATTAGGGACACAAATATTAACTTGTTGATCCATACTAACATATAGCATTGCAAGGTGTCTTTCTTTTTGTCTCGGGAAGGTACAATCATCCAAAGAAGTACTACATCTTTGAGGTAACAATTACTTGGCTTACAAGGCATATCCTCTCACATCCCACTCCACTTAGACCTTAATCCTATGGGTTTCACTTTCATCTCCATACATCTCTATCTCATTCCACTAGGGTCACCGATATCACCTCCCTAGAGTGACCTAGTCACCCTTGAAGTGTGGGACCTACATCGAGGTGACATTGGGTGTATGATTCCCTAGTTGTAGCACTTGATTTTGTGGTTGGATCAGGATTTTACCAACCTAGAATGTGTTCTATAACATGGATCACCGAAGTGGAAAACAACCATATCAGTAACCCTATAGTGAATCCAGGAAGACTCAATGTAGCAATGTAAGGAGGACCAATATTTACAAAACAATGAAAAGGTCGAGGATCCATGTGCAAAGGGGTTCCTTGATTGGAAGGCTCCATAACTATTTCCATAGACACAAACTCAACCTAGGGTCTGCTAAATCAAAGAGCACACACTACCAAATTCCCTATAATATAAGAGAAAGCAAACAACTCTCTTGTAACATAGAGAAATTAAGTAAGTATATTCTAGAGACGGGAGATGAGGCCATCAACAAAGAAATGAGAGACAATTACCCACAACTACTCTGTAATGGACTTTCAGAGGTGCCTGTATAGCATACAAAACCAAGTACCCTCCTAAAGAGCCAAAATTGTGTGTTGTTCATCTATATTCTATCTCAGGTAATGATAGTACCACCACTGCAATCACTTGAGAAGGTAACCTAGGAAAAGAAACTAGGGCTACCACTTCGTTCTTGGTGGTTGGGTGGAACGATCGTGGGAGAGGGATTCTGTGTATGGGAAGGGGATGTAAGACATATGCCTTAGACCCAAAGAAACTTAGATAGTGGTGTCACCCCGAGGACTTACCACTACTAATATTTCCCCCTTGAATCACATAAACCCACCAAGAGAGAGTGTTGGGGACTGATGCAAGCACTCTTCTTGACTTCTCCTACCACTTGAATCCTATGTTAGAGGAGATTTCCCAACAAACACTTCACTTTAATAATGTGTTTATGCTCATTAATGTTCCTAGTTTTGTTTCAATGGCCTTGGAGAATTTACTCTCCACCCTCCAACCAAGGCCCTACAACCTAGACTTGTGATCGTTTTCTAATAAAGAAAAAATATAGTTGATTTTAGACTAGTTATGTTGTTCCTTTTATGGTTATTTTTACTCAAAAGGGTAAATGAAAGCGAACTATATGGTTTTATCACTATGAATCCAAGAATAATTCAAAATAAAAAATGAATGGAATGCAATATTTAGTTTCGATGAAGCCTATCTACAGAATGGACAAAGAAGTCTCAAGCAAAGAAACAAGCGTAACATTTTATGCAAGAAACATGAACTACTCTTTGAATGAAAAAGGTTTTTGATATATGAGCCAAAGAAAATATAGGATACATTATTAAATGCAAGATCAAACATACTCCACCCATTAACTAGAATGCAATTACTTTTTGGTTTTCCAATGCTTTTAAATGCAATGAAAAATTTCAATGCAACTTCTTTTGTTTTCTTTCTTTCAAATCAGGTGAAAATAACTATATGCAAATGAAAAGGATCACTCAAAAAAATAATGCAAACCAAAAAATGAAATCAATTAGGTTGACAAGAATCAAAAGAACTCCAATGAAATAAATCTCTCAATACTTCCCACTCAAAACAAGAAACCAATTTTATAATAGGTCATAAACAAGCAAAATACCAAAACACGAGTGCAATTTTCAACTAAAAAAAGAGATTTGAATGCAAAGTAAAAAGATCAATTTCAAAACTTTGAAACAAACTTCAAAACATTATAGATCAACAACAAGTGACATTCAAGATAAAGATTCTAAAGACACAATCTAAGGATCACAGTTAACCCAAGACGGTGATGTACATTCAAACAAATTAGAAAATAAAAAGAGACTCAAAGAGGATTAATCCAATTATGACCATTGGATAATAAGTAATCAAAGCCTTATATAGAAAGAAGAGGCTCTGAGGAGAAGGTCTGAGATGAAAATTTGGCAAAACAGAGGCAGAAAAAGCTCCAAATATACTCAAAATAGAGACTATTGCTCCTGTAACCATGTAGATAGAATGACTATCTCTCCATAAGAAACTATGGGGGGGTTATGAATAGGGTATTATTTCCTTGTAGCCATTTATGGGGGGGGGTTATGAATACTATAAAGTGGTTTTTACGAGGAAAATCTCTCTATGGCTAGGGTAAACCACAATATATGGATATGACTGTAGAAATCAACTCTATCCCAAAAACATGCTATATAAACCAATGTGCAAGTGAGATAAGAAAGAGGCCTACCTTGTTTAGATGTTAGATGAAGTCCACCATTGAGCACTTGATCCCAACGCTATATACCTGCAACTAGTTCTCAACAAACAAGAAAAGTAAGCATATGGTGATAATATAAAAGGTTAGCACATTAGATAGCATAATCCATTAATAAACATAACAAATATGCCCATGGATAATAACTCATATATTTGCAAGATATCAATTGGATGGGAAAGGAGTATTTCTATTAATAAATGATCAGCAGAAATGAAAATTTTACATAATTTTGTGTCGACACAGTTCAGGACCAAGAAACTAAGTTCCTTCCAGCTGGGCCTCCACCACTTCAATCCTCCACCAAAGACAAGCTCATAGAAGGGAGACAATGGGGTTCTCCATCAACAATGGAAGATCTTGGGGGATGAACACTGTGTTCATACTTAAATGACAAAGGGATGCAGACTCAATATGAAGTAATAATTTCTCCAGAGTAACTTTTCTCTCAAAGTTGAATTCTTCTCTCCTCTGTCCATAGCTAGGAATTGGCCCATTTATAGCCTTAAAAATGAAACTGAAGGGTCGAGTCAGGATATTTCTAGTATATGGAAGGCCAAGGATCAGAGATCTCCTATCGTGACATGGAAACCTGACATTTATTTTTGATTTTCTGGCAAAAATCCTGATATGCACGGGCTGTAGTGGAGCAACCTGTGTATACACTTATTGTATAGTGTGAAAGATGCCTATATGTGGAAAAATATTAATTTTTGTCTCTAGAATTTATCAATAGAGAGGATAAGACTGCATAGGGAAACGAAATAAGGGCTTTTGTCCAAGATCGCATAGGGTTAGGAAAATATTTCTATAACATATGCCCCCTAATGTGTGAGGTCAGAGGAGTATCTACGATGGCCGAAATACATTATAAATAACCCAGAAGTGGAGTGGTAGGGGACTAGCTATATGAACTCGTTGCTCATTACATTCTGCACTAACTTTGCATACATGGCTACCAATAAAATTGCACTGCAGATCCATGTGAAAAATATACGAAACAAGTGTCCATGGCCATGAATAGGAAAATACAAATGTGGTTACATGCCAAAAGCTATCATAGTCACGGACAAGGCCCAGTAGAACCAGTCTCAAAACCAATCTGAAGATATCTGTATACCATGGAGTACAATATGATCTCCCATGATTACTGAAGTCATATAGGTACTAGTCTAATGAAAAGGAAGCAACAACTCAGGAAAACTGCGACAACATAGTGATGTCTTCAAGTCTTCTACACAATCCACTAGGGGTGCAAGTCTACATCATGTGAATAAAGGATTTGAGGTTGAACACAATGAGACATTTGTGATTACCGGTTATTGAAGTATATTGTTAACAAATGTGAGACAACCTACCGATAATGAAAGTAGGTATCAAGGCACCAAATACATTCTTACAATTGTGAATAGAGGAGTCGGTGTCAAACACCTGAAGAATCCATCTATCAGGAGACATTTATGTATTCCCAACTATCAATGGCGAGAGAGCCTACCACTGATGACTAAAATCCTCAAGGTACTCATAAGACTCTAGGTCTGATTTCCAGAATAAATGAGTTGAAGTCGATGGAAAGAGACCCACTAAAAGGAGAGAATTAAGGCATATCTCATCAGTCAGCACGAGGTACAAAGCAGGAGCTTCATGATTTGGTGGAAATAGGACAAAGAACATGTTCACGAACCAATGATCATGTGCGTCTTTCGCATATGCCAAGTGCAAGCGGTACACAAAAAAGACCCTCTGAATAGCAACCAATGATGAAAACTACTGAAAAAGGTGAGGAAACCACCAATAAGGATAATGGCATCCAAGAAACTACATGAATCTCAATGTGTGAATAGATGTCTTGATGTTGAACACAAGGGAAACCACCCAGTCAATGACGAATGATGAAATTTCGACTATTGGGTTCAAGGTTACCTACCAATGATGAAAGTAGGGCCAGGGTGTATGATAGGACTTATAGTATCATGTGATTATGATACAAACTGAGGGTATGGCCGACATGCAAAGTCAAGAGTTTTGAGGAGTGGCTAACACAGGTTGAAAGACTTCCTTTGAACAAGAGAATGAGACATATGGAGGACTCCAACAACATAGACTAATGATGAAACCATGATATACAGGAGGCATCAATGAAATTCTTTGTAGGGATTGGAAGATTAACCAGTCGGTAGAGAAGATTCTATAACCATATTAGCTTCCTAAGGCCATGCTAATCCCAAAATTATGATGATGAATGGACTCATTAACTTTTTTCTTTTTTCAAAGGCAACATGGCTGCTGCCAACATAAGATAATACTCCCTTACTGCCTGTATTTTTTTGTTTTTTCATAGAAAAATGAATGCTATGATACAGAGGAGGAAATGAGTGTTGCAAGTAAGAAAAACTAGTTCCAACAGTGGAACGTACCTATTCTCAATGCAAGAAAATGCATGCGAGAGATGAACACTTGGTGGAATGCTCCCTGCTAGGTATAAGGTGTCAAATTGTGAAGGATATAAACAAGGCTCTGCTTCATTGAGGATGCAAAACTGCTGAGGCAAACGATTTATAACGCAAAGAGAGAACCGACTATAGGCTCAATATTGCAAGCAAGGGAATGAGATGCAATCACAACTTAATGCCAAAAAATGTCCTTTTTTTATGTCTTTTAGTCTACTTGGTGTGAAAAAGGTATAAACTTGTGCCAAATAGACATCTTTTCAAAACCAATTTACGAGTGTGAAAGAGACAAGTTCACTTGACAATATTTTCACTTTTTGATAACGAGTCAGAAAAGATCTTAACTAAGACTCATGACCTTTCAAGTCCAATTTAACGAGTGTGAAAGGGACAAATCACTTGGCAATCTTTTAATTTTTTAAAGACGAGTCAGAAAAGAGATTAAATAAAACTCGTATGGGAGTCCTCGGGGTATGAAGCAACGTATTTATGAGTGAGAAATGAAGCTCAACATAAATTCATGTATTAATTATGAGAGAATCCTGGTCCTATGGAAAAAATATATGCATGGGCACCAAGTGAAGTAGGGGATCTAACTAGGGCACCCATGTTTGGTAAGTTTCTACCACTTGCTAACGACATGACTTATAGCAGATGGAAGGTTCTGTGTTGCAACAACTGGGTTCATACCTAAGGCATAAAAGTGACAGTTATAAGATAATGCAAAAATGCATAATGGAGTGGATACCCATCCTATATGTTGGGTAATTAAAATACCTGCTCGTGGTGATGAATGACCAACTTAATGATGAAATCTTCTAGAATCCCAAGTTAAACCAGCAAAAACCAACTCGATCAACCTTTGTATTAGTCAATTAGGTGAAAAAATGGCTTAAAACTATAGAAAGTGGGTAAAAATAATTTATAAATAGTAACAAAATAAAAAATTACTATACCATTTTGATTTTTTACCCAGCTAGTGCAAATTGGAACAAAATACCTCCAAGGTTCAAACCGCGATTGTGGGAGCATCAGGCAATGAAATCACACACTGTTTGGATTAGGTAATTCTTGTT
This sequence comes from Picea engelmannii, assembly GCA_009831015.1. Taxonomy (NCBI): domain Eukaryota; kingdom Viridiplantae; phylum Streptophyta; class Pinopsida; order Pinales; family Pinaceae; genus Picea; species Picea engelmannii. The sequence continues at coordinate 202,138 of ML788135.1, read as the reverse complement.
CTCTTCCTCTTCAACTTTAGTGGATTAAATTTTTGAATTAGGTCCCAAATTTTTAGTTATTGAGGGTGCAAAATGTGAATTTCAATGTACGCGAGCTATCTTCAATTAGGTCATGTATACGATGAGGTATACACCCCCGTGTAAACTAAAGTGAGCGTATATCAATCCCTACACACGACTGTAATTGAAGTAGGCCGCATACATGCACACAAACAAAATTTTTAAAGGGTTCTAACTCAATTTTTTATTTGTCCTTGGCAGGATGGTTCTTGAATGGAGAGAGAGAGAGAACGAGGAGGTCGATGCTGCTGTGGATTGAGATTCGAGGGCCCAAATGGCCTTAAAGTGATGTTGCTTATACAAATTTTGGGTGCTTAAAGGAATGATATCCCAAGTGAGGTTGCTCGAGATGCTTGTGGGTTACTGGGACCTTGAGAGTGAGAGCTTCAATCTCGATGGGAAACCATTGAGAATTGAAGTAGAGGACATTTAATTTTTAACTGGTCTATCACATTGGGGAGAGGTTGTAAACCTCAAATCATGGGAGTAGGGAGAGGAATGAAAATAAAAGAGTATATCGATGCCTACTATGTAACAGGGACTCCTAAGGTCGACTGTCAAATCCCTATCTAGGAAATCCACGATCTCAGTCTAAAGATTATTGTGCTCGTCTTGACCAGGATCACAGGTTTGGCCTTGTTGCACCAGGTGTTAGATCCCAAAATGAACCCGTTCCTTTGGTCACATTTTGTGGTTGATATCATGGCTATTGGTAGTTTCCTCATTTCATTTTTGAGTTTTTCTAGTTGCAAAACTTAGATTTTGGTTTTTGTCTTAGAAAATAATATGACCCATTAAAGTCTTCTTTTCAAAATTTTCATAATTCACTTTCAACAGCTAACATGTGTCCAAAAGATGAGTGTTAGCTGGGGAAAGTGGCGACTTTCAACAACTAAGGAGCATCTCTCATAGGTCTGTGCGCTGGTGAAAGTGTTGAATTCCAGAGTATCCAAAGAAGCAGTGTCACGGGTCGTGCGCTGGTGAAAGTGAAGACTTTCCATAGCTATGGAGTGGTTTTTACAAGATCGTGCGCTGATGAAAGTGGAGACTTTCAACAGCTAACGGGGGTTTTCCACAGGACCATGCACTAGTGAAAGTGGTAAATATCAACTGTTAAGGGGCGGTTTCCACGGGCCGTGGGCTGGAGGAAGCGGGAATCACGTGCATGTTATCCACGTATCCAAAGGAAAATAATGATATGATCATCCCACGTCATGCAAATCCAAATCATGCGCTGATGAAAGTGGGTAATGATGAAAATTCAGTTTTGCACTTCAAAATAGGATTACGATGCGGATCTGGTTCAGTGAAGCATGATGCGCACTCATGGCGTCGGAGATGGTAATTTCGAATCTAGTAACTCAGGTACAGAGGCTGTACTATCAGCCTGACAACATCAAATCAGATCGTTGTTTCCATATCACACATTGTTCATGGAGGTCTGTTAAAGTTTCAAATGTTTCAAAACAGAGCCGACTCCCGAAGTGCTTTCAACAACGCAGAACCTCGTCTCGAACAACAGTTGCAGGGGTTAATATATAGAATTGTTGGGATTTTCGAGCTACAGAATGGAGAGGAGACGCAGTGGTTCTCTACTCAGGAGAGAGTTGGATAGGCTGTCTTTTTATAGACACATCCTGAAGTCCAGAAACATTTTTCAAACGCAGGGTGTATTGAATTCGTTGAGAGGTTGCAAAATGGTTGCCACCAGTCTACAACAGAAGCTTTTGCCAAGACTTTCGATGGGAACAAAGCTCATGTTGGGTCCATGGAAATTAGAGTAGATGAAGTTGCCATTGCTGCAACAACAAACCTACCAAGAATGGGTCAGAGCTGGTTCAAAACCACTGCTCCCAAAAATTTGGATTTCAAAGCTTATTTGAAAGAAGAGTTCAGGCACAAGGCATGGAAAAAGGGTATGCTGGTTTCCTATCTAGAAGAAGAATGGCAGTAGCTGTTCAAAGGCATCCAACTCTACATTACCTTGGAGGGAAGGTATGATAAACTCATGATCTATCACTTCAAACTCCTGGACCATTTCACAGGCAAGACTCCCCTCAATTTACCTTTTTTCCTACATAAAAGTTTGACTAAGGTTTGCAAGAAGATCAGGGATCAACCCTTGAGCATGAAAAGTACTCTGTGCCACTTCGGCCTCATAAAATTGATCATCCTGGAGGAATTGAAACAGCAAGGAAGGAGATGGGACCATTTTCTATTCTGGGAGGGTTTTGAAACACAGACTCAGCCTGCAAATGAACAGGGGAAGGGTTCAAAGAAACAATCATCTCCTCAAAGCAATTCAAGAAAAAGAAGGACCCTGCCAGGACCTCCAGAAGACAGAATTTCTGGAGTAAAGCCCCGTAGGTCAAAGAAAAGGTTAAGTTTCAAAAGCACTGCAGAACAGCCCACAGAGCAGCTTACAGAGAAAAGGACCAATATATTAAACTTACCCTATACAGATTCATAATTAGAGAAACAAGATCAATGCCCTGTCACCAAGAGTCCTGAGCAGTCAACTGAGTGTGCACAAAACTATGAGACCTTCACTCATACAGAAGAAGGAGAAACATAAAAAATCTCCAAGTCAAAGAAGTCTCAGAAAATCAAGCATCTGAAAGAGGTAATTTCTCAGCAAGAGGTTTTAGAACGGGTAATCAAAGAAAGGTATAAGAAGTTGTCTAAGAACTTTGAAAAAACCAATGTTGCATTTGAGAGATTGGCTAGGGAAAGTGTTAAAGAGAAGAAAAGAAAGAAAAAACTCACCAAGGATTACAATAGTCTGTGGTGGCTTGCCAAATGCCTTAAAAATTAGATAAGAAGATTGAAACAAAAACAAAGACAAAAATCCCATCCAGATCTGAAGGTACTTGATCAAGTCGTTGTTAATATGCAAGGTGAGAAACCGGAGGCACACTGAGTTTCGATGAAATAAAAAATTTGAAGGTGAAAACTCGTTTTGAGTGCAATAAGGGATTTCACCAGCACAAAGCGATATTTTATGACTCGTTAGCTATTGAAAGTGGTGACTTTCAACAGCTAACCTGCGGAATATTAAACGAGTTAGCTGTTGAAAGATGGAAAAGTATTTTTTGAAGCCAAGGAAAAAAAAGATCATTTTGAACAGGTTATGAAGGAGTTCCAGAGTATCAATGGACTATCAGATCGCATGCAAGGGCTCAGCATCAGAGGTTCGAGAGAATTTTGGCAACCACATGCAAAACAACTTCCTCAAAAATCGACCATGAACGTTGGGGAGATCCAACTATCAAGACAGGTGTCCTGCCATGTTTCATTACATTGCAGATACTAGGAGATGAAGGATGCAGATGGCGAATTTTGGAGATTGAAGACAGTTTGAGTTCTAAGTTTAGTTGTTAAGACTTTATTTTCAAGTTGTTGAGATAGATTTGAATTGTTTTTATTAAATACAGATCCATGTTTTTAGGATCTGTAAAACTGTTTGTAAGAGGCTATAAATGCCTATTTTTGATATGAAACAAGGGTTCAACTGGGAGATATTTTATGCCATTGTATAGACTCTTTTTGCAGAAATAAAGTGGAGTTTCCTTTCATTTGCAATACCATAATTGTTCATCTTTCATTTTCTGTACTTTAATTTCAGTTTATTTTAGTTAATAAAGACTGTTATCTCTTTGTTGAACTCATAGGCTTGAAATTAAAGGATTCCTTGTTGTCTTGTATTAGGCCCTACTTTCACTTGTATTGGCAAATCAAGAATAGTATTCTCCATCCTCTCTTTCAATCATTTGATCTGGTTATTGTTTACTGAAAGCACTGTATCTTTAGATGTGTGATGAGATGTTTCTTATACAAATAATTGAAGAACCCATTGTCCCAAACACATAAAAACCATTATTTCTAAGTTACCAAGCATCCTTAGCCTACAACCCTAAGGAGTTGCTTGGAGTGATAACAAATTGGCGCCGTTTCCAGGGAGACAGAATTCAAGCTCTGATTTCCTGGGATACGACACAGAGATGATCTTTGATGATAGACAAAGATTAGACATTTTCAGTTGGTTGTAATCATCTATCTGGCGACTCCACAAGTTCATCTTGGCTCCTAAGAGGATCAGTACTAGGGCGAATCCTCAAGAATCACCGATCACACCAGTGTCCAATCCAGAATCAATTCTCAGAAAAGGAAAGACGGTTCAAGGTCAAACTTCAAGAGCAGATCCAAAAGGTAATCCTCTTTTTAGTTCTGGAAAATCTACTGCAGAAAAAGTTGAGTTCTTTTTAGAGAACACTGATGATAAAACAACTGTAGATACTGTAGAAGAACCAACTCTTTTTTATCAACAGAAAAATCCTAGTGATAAAAAATTGATAGACTATAATTTGATTGAAAAAACTTTAGAAAGAAGCCACAGTTCTTCTTCCCTTGAATATTTCCATTCTCAGCAACAAGAAGATCACTTGAATATTTATACTAGCCTCCTTGCTGTTGAACATCTCCTCCAAGAGCTATCTGTTAAAGGTGAAGAAAATTTAGCTGGGCAGCTTGCAAATTTTTACAGAGCCTCTTATCAAACCTCTTTCCCTTTAGAAGATTCACCTCTTTCGCATTCCTCCAGTGTTGAAGACTTGAAGGAAAACATATCATTTTCTCCACCTCTGATAGTCATGGCCGCACCACCTCCTTTGACTAAGATGCAACAAATCCTAGCTGCTAGGTATACGCCACTCATATTTCCAAACCTAGTAGCATCCATGCCAACGGGAGATTATCAGAAATATATGCCTAAATTCACAGGCAAAGGCGATGTGTCTACTGAAGAACATATTGAGGCTTTTTACAGTTATGCAGAGAACATTAATAATGAACAAGAATATGTTTGGACACGAGTCTTTGTCCAAAGCCTAGATGTCCATGCTAGGAAATGGTTCAAAGAACTCCCTGTTGGTTCCATTGCCAGAATCGAGCAATTGGATGAGACATTCCTGAAACATTGGGGTGACAAAAGAGATTTTGTCTACTACATCACATAATTTGGCAACTTGAGAAAACAAAGTAATGAATTAGTCTTTGTTTTCACCAAGAGGTTTAACCGGATGTATGGAAAAATTCCAGCTGAGATAAAACCGTTAGATGCTTCTGCCAAGATCACCTATTCTGATGCTTTTGATTCAGATTTTTGTTTGTTGTTGAGAGAAAGGAGGTCACCAACATTATCTCTCATGCAATATGTTTCCCTTGAGGTGGAATCTAATATTCTGGCCTCTCAGAAATGGAAAGGAGATCCTGATAGGAGAAGACCAAAGAATGAAGCCTCATCTTCATCAAATGATGATCCAAAACTTGATAAAATGGCCAAGATGCTAGAGTCTCTAACCTCTGAGATATCCAAGCTCAAGATAAAAAATAAACATCCTGTGAAGGGAAGAAACACTTATGACTCTACAGGCAGAAATCCAAACCAAAATCCAAATAACTTCAGAAGGAATAATCAGCCAACTCAGATCCTGCAAAGAGAAAATAATTCTAATTAAAAGTCCCTCTTCAAAATGTAGTGATGGACGAAGACAATGGTGATGATCAAGAAGATGGAGAAGGTGGCATTCATTGTGTTGGAGAAGAGACAGGGAAATCTTATCTAACACAACAGGACTATGAAGAATCATTAATGACTCAACATACAGAAGATGATCTTCTTGGTGATGGCATTTTCACAGCAGAAGATAAGAATAGATATAACCTCCGATATAAATCTAATGCTGCTCAACAAGATGCATGAGTCCCTCCTGAAAAGACTGCTTCCCCTGCTAAGCAAAAGGATCAGACATCAGAGGATCAACAAGAAAATCCTTCAAAGGTGAAAGCATCAACTCTTCCCAAGAAGACTACTGCCCCTATCAAGCGTCAAACTCTAGAAAGTGAGCCTCCTGCTGAACAACAAAAGGATCAGGAAGCCCCTTCGAATCAATTAAAAGTTTTTGATAAAGATGCTGATAAGGTTCCATATTATTTTAATTTTGAGGCTGAAATAAAAAAAATTAAGATTCCTATTCCTCTAGTTGAGCTGATGAAAAACGAGATGTTCAAAAGGGATATCCTCAAAACTTTACATCCCCAGTCTGTATCCCTTTCTACTGATATCCTCAACATTTATGATGATAAGCCAACCATCACTCTAGGCCAAATGGTAGAAGACAGAGATGAAAGCTATCCTCCCTTTTACATCTCTTTAAATATTCATGAGAAAACACTGCACAATTGTTTGTTGGACTCCGGTGCTTCACACAATCTGATGCCAAAGGATGTCATGGATGAGCTTGGGCTGGAGATCACCAAGTCTTATCATGACCTTTTCTCCTTTCATTCTCGAAAAGTAAAATGTCTTGGGATGATTAAGGATTTGGCTGTGACCTTGACCCAAGCATCAATGAAGACAATGGTGATGGATATAGTGGTGGCTGACATACTTCCAAAATTTGGATGCTTACTATCAAGATCGTGGATGAAGAGATTAGGTGGCACTCTTCAAATGGATCTCTCTTACGCTACTATCCCTTTTTTCGGAGGGGTGAACAAAAGGCTTTATAGGGAATCTCAGTTGGCATATGTTATCAGTGACGAGAAAAATCCATCCAATCATCCTATCTATTCGGTCGACACAGATATGGGATCTTGTATTTTGCAAATTGATGATTCACTGCCTGATACATTGCTGCTCGGAAAGCCCACAGATCAGATCACAGTTCAGCCCACAGAAACATCATAATATGATCTCTGGACCATGTTCTTTGACGGTGCTTGCACTAGGGAGTCAGCTGGAGCAGGAGTGGTATTCATTTCTCCCTCTAAGAAAACTTCTCATTTGTCCTTTAAACTCGATTTTAAAGTGACTAATAACATTGCTGAGTAT
>ML788135.1:138704-183933 GCA_009831015.1 Picea engelmannii | reverse complement strand
AATATGATCCATTAAAGTCTTCTTTTCAAAATTTTCATAATTCACTTTCAACAGCTAACGTGTGTCCAAAAGATGAGTGTTAGCTGAGGAAAGTGGCGACTTTCAGCAGCTAAGGAGCGTCTCTCATAGGTCTGTGCGCTGGTGAAAGTGATGAATTCCAGAGTATCCAAAGAAGCAATGTCATGGGTCGTGCGCTGGTGAAAGTGAAGACTTTCCACAACTATGGAGCGGTTTTTACAAGATCGTGCACTGATGAAAGTGGAGACTTTCAACAGCTAACCGGGGTTTTCCACAGGACCATGCGCTGGTGAAAGTGGTAAATATCAACAGTTAAGGGGCGTTTTCCACGGGCCATGGGCTGGAGGAAGCGGGAATCATGTGCATGTTATCCACGTATCCAAAGGCAAATAATGATATGATCATCCCACGTCATGCAAATCCAAATCATGCGCTGATGAAAGTGGGTAATGATGAAACTGAAGTTTTTCACTTTAAAATAGGATTATGATGTGGATCTGGTTCAGGGAAGCATGTTGCGGACTCATGGCGCCGGAGATGGTAATTTCGAATCCAGTAACTCAGGTACAAAGGCTGTACTGTTAGCCTGAAAACATCAAATCAGATCGTTGTTTCCATATTACACATTGTTCACGGAGGTCTGTTAAAGTTTCAAATGTTTCAAAACAGAGTCGATTCCCGAAGTGCTTTCAACAACGCAAAACCTCGGCTCGAACAACAGTTGCAGGGGTTAATATATAGAATTGTTGGGATTTTCGAGCTACAGAATGGCGAGGAGACGCAGTGGTTCTTTACTCAGGAGAGAGATGGATAGCCTGTCTTTTTTACATACACATCTTAAATTCCAGAAACATTTTTCAAACGCAGGGTGTATTGAATTCGTTGAGAGGTTGCAAAATGGTTGCCACCAGTCTACAACAAAAGCTTTTGCCAAGACTTTCGATGGGAACAAAGTTCGTTTGGGTCCATGGAAATTAGAGTAGATTAAGCTACCATTGATGCAGCAACAAACCTACCAAGAACGGGTCAGAGCTGGTTCAAAACCACTGCTCCCAAAAATTTGGATTTCAGAGCTTATTTGAAAGAAGAGTTCAGGCACAAGGCATGGAAAAAGGATATGCTGGTTTCCTATCTAGAAGAAGAATGGCAGGAGCTATTCAAAGGCATCCAACTCTACATTACCTCGGAGGGCAGGTATGATAAAATCATGATGTATCACTTCAAACTCCTGGACCATTTCACAGGCAAGACTCCCCTCAATTTACCTTTTTTCCTACATAAAAGTTTGACTAAGGTTTGCAAGAAGATCAGGGCTCAACCCTTGAGCATGAAAAGTACTCTGTGCCACTTCGGCCTCATAAAATTGATCATCCTGGAGGAATTGAAACAACAGGGAAGGAGATGGGACCATTTTCTATTCTGGGAGGGTTTTGAAACACAGACTCAGCCTGCAAATGAATAGGGGAAGGGTTCAAAGAAACAATCGTCTCCTCAAAGCAATTCAAGAAAAAGAAGGACCCTGCGAGGACCTCTAGAAGACAGAATTTCTGGAGTAAATCCCCGTAGGTCAAAGAAAAGGTTAAGTTTCGAAACCACTACAGAACAACCCATAGAGAATCTTACAGAGAAAAGGACCAATATATTAAACTTACCCTATACAGATTCAGAATCAGAGCAACAAGATCAATGCCCTGTCACCAAGAGTCCTGAGCAGTCAACCGAGTGTGCACAAAACTATGAGACCTTCACTCATACAGAAGAAGGAGAAACATAAAAAAGCTCCAAGTCAAAGAAGTCTCAGAAAATCAAGCATCTTAAAGAGGTAATCGCTCAACAAGAGGTTTTGGAACGGGTAATCAAAGAAAGGTATAAGAAGTTGTCTGAGAACTTCGAAAAAACCAATGCTGCATTTGAGAGATTGGCTAGGGAAAGTGTTAAAGAGAAGAAAAGAAAGAAAAAACTCACCAAGGATTACAATAGTCTATGGTGGCTTGCCAAATGCCTTAAATAGAAGATAATAAGATTGAAACAAAAGAAAAGACAAAAATCCCATCTAGATCTGAAGGTACTTGCTCAAGTCGCTGTTAATATGCAAGGTGAGAAACTGGAGGCACACTGAGTTTCGATGAAATCAAAATTTTGAAGGTGAAAACTCGTTTTGAGCGCAAACAGGGCTTTCACCAGCACAAAGCGATATTTTATGACCCATTAGCTGTTGAAAGTGGTGACTTTCAATAACTAACTTGCGGAATATAAAACGAGTTAGCTGTTGAAAGATGGAAAAGTATTTTTTGAAGCCAAGGAAAAAACAGATCATTTTGAACAGGTTATGAAGGAGTTCTAAAGTATCAATGGACTATCAGATCGCATGCAAGGGCTCAACATCAGAGGTTCGAGAGAATTTTGGCAACCACATGCAAAACAACTTCCTCAAAAATCAACCATGAACGTTGGGGAGATCCAACTATCAAGACATGTGTCCTGCCATGTTTCATTACATTGCAGATACCAGGAGATGAAGGATGCAGATGGTAAATTTTGGAGATTGAAGACATTTCGAGTTCTAAGTTTAGTTGTTAAGACTTTATTTTCAAGTTGTTGAGATAGATTTGAATTGTTTTTATTAAATACAGATCCATGTTTTTAGGATCTGTAAAACTGTTTGTAAGAGGCTATAAATGCCTATTTTTGATATGAAACAAGGGTTCAACTGGGAGATATTTTATGCCATTGTATAGACTCTTTTTGCAGAAATAAAGTGGAGTTTCCTTTCGTTTGCAATACCAGAATTGTTCATCTTTCATTTTTTGTACTTTAATTTCAGTTTATTTTAGTTCATAAAGACTGTTATCTCTTTGTTGAACTCATAGGCTTGAAATTAAAGGATTCCTTGTTGTCTTGTATTAGGCCCTACTTTCACTTGTATTGGAAAATCAATAATAGTATTCTCCATCCTCTCTTTGAATCATTTGATCTGGTTATTGTTTACTGAAAGCACTGTATCTTTAGATGTGTTATGAGATGTTTCTTATACAAATCATTGAAGACGCCATTGTCCCAAACACATAAAAACCATTATTTCTAAGTTACCAAGCATCCTTAGCCTACAACCCTAAGGAGTTTCTTGGAGTGATAACACCAGGCATGGAGGTCTCTCATGTTATATGTAGCGTAGTGTATGAGACCCATAGTATATGCCTGGTGTATGTCACTACTAGCGAATATCAAGAGCCAGTTCATAGAATGCAAACAAGGAAGTAAGAGAAATTTTGGGTTTTCCTCTATCCTATGCAGTTTATTTTTTGAGTGGGTTCCAGGTTTGGGACCTAGAGTCAATATTCTTCGTAGAGGACCTCATGATCCAACCATGGCATGGTGGACCAAGGTAATGATGCGACAGGGGGGAGGTAGGGTATCGACACCCTACAATGAGGATTTCTTCTAGATAGATCATTTCCCTGGTGGCAGTGATAGGTCATTTCCATAGATGACTATCCCTATTCAGGGATAGACTTTCGAGGAGATCCAGACATGCCACTCCCACCAGGGATTTCCTACAGTGACATAGGTATGTCAAGTGTTTTTAAATATTTCATTTTTTTGTATTTTTTTATGATAGAACAAAAATATTTTTGGATGGTGCTTAAGTATTGACTATAAATTTTTGCAATGAAGATATGGGTTCGCGACAAACAAAAGGCTTCCATCAACATTGACGGAGGAACCAGGGAGACAAGGAAGTGGGAGGAGAAGCCAAGAGGGTCCTACAAAACATGCAGGGAAACCTGTCACATTTTCCTCACAAGATACCCATGGCTCAGGTAGAGGATCTGCCTCAAGCCATGCAACGATGGGTGGTTGGTGTACCCAGGGTGTAACATCCCCGACCATTAACCTACTTGCCAAGCAACGCTACTACGCGTAAAAAATTATCATACTTATGTAGTATGCACTTAGATGAAATTGCATGGCTTAACAGAGTAAACATATAATTACTGCTAACATACAAAATTAATGGAATCAACAGTAATATCATTGCAACGGAATACATGATAATATTGCAAGCATCACATACATGCATTTTAATTGAATTTAAACACATGCATATACTTATCTTTGAAATTGTAGTAACTCCACCAACCACGTGTAGACCTTCCATGAACCTCCCAACCTTAGACCACGCTGCTCATCACGCTCAGCAGTGGGTCACCCCCGAGCTGGGGCTAAGATCCACCCAAGGTAAGGGAATGTTATACTAGGCTGAGGTTATAGGAAAAATGCACAGAGAAACCAGAAGGATTCTCTCCATGAGCCTTCTTATGCCCACTACTCATGGACTCTCATTCCCCACATGCCTATTCCGCCCAGGAGTATACACCTTCACAAGAATAGTCCATCGGTGCTTCACCTCCCCTCTGGGCCTCGACAATAGGCCAGATTATGAATTCTCAGAGATTCATAGCTAGTGCTGGACTCTCTCTGAAATAAAACCACTTCCCCAACAGACTCCCTTTTCTAGGATTTCAAATGGCCCACAAAATTTGGCTTCCAACTTGGCATAGTTTCCCAGCTTCAGGTAACTTCTATTGGATTTTACTTTCAGGAAAACATGATTTCCCACTTTAAATTCTCTATGGGTTCTATTCCTATCATCATAACTCTTCTTCTTGTCTTGGGAAACTTTCAATATCTGCTTAATTTTTAGCATTTGATCTTCCGTTTCCTTGAGAAACTATGGCCCAAATACTGCCCTATCAACTGGATTATCCCATCTTACTGGAGTATTTCACTTTCTACCATAAAGTGCTTCAAATGGGATCATCTTCAACGATGCTTGATACCCATTGTTGTAGGTGAATTCTACCAAATGTAGGTAGTCTTCCCATTTCGATGGTTTGTCCATCACATACATCCTTAATATGTCTTCTATTAATCGATTCACCCTCTCTGTCTTCCCATCAGACTCAGGATGATAGGATGTACTAAAGTTTAGATTCATTCCAAACCCCTTGAATAACCCCTTCTAGAAATTTGTGGTAAATTTTGAGTCTATGTCAAACACAATTGTCTTAGGGATTCCATGCAGTCATGCTACTTCCCTCACAAAGATATCAACAACATTTGTTTCCTTGTGAGTAGTCTTTAACATAATGAAATGGGTAGCTTTCGTAAGAGTTTCCACCACCACCATAATTGAATCATGTTGCTTTCCTGTTTTGGGAAATCCTCTGATGAAGTCCATTGTCACTACCTCCCACTTCCACTCAGGAATGGGTAAGGGTTGCAACAACCCTACTGGGTGTCTGTGATCAACTTTAACCTTCTGGCACTCCATACATCCAATGATGTATTCAACAATCGCCTTCTTCATACCTGTCCAGAAATAATGGGTCTTGACTACTTGATATCCAGGGTTCCCTACATAAGGCACATTATGAATTTCATGAAAAATCATACATTTCAAGTCCTGGACATTAGGTATATAAATTTTGTTCTTGTACAAAAGTGTTCCATCTGTTTCCAATTTATAATTTTCCACTTTTTATGGCATATTGCCTTGTTGTAGCTTTGTTACCAGCTTCATGTACTGCAAATCTACATTTGCAACTTCCAAAATTATGCCCTTTATATCAGTTCGGTACATGCTAATGGTTGTATCATGTAACTTGTGTACTCTCCTGTTGAGTGCATCAACCACTTTATTCTCCGTCCCTTTGACATGCTTGATGTCAAAATCATACTCATAGAGAAACTCCAACCACCTACTCTACCTAGCATTCAAGGTTGGATAATCGAACAAATACTTCAGACCGTTATGGTCTATTCCCAATTCGAACCTCCTTCCCATGAGGTAATGAATCCACTTCTTTAGAGCATGTACTATGGCTACCAACTCCAAATCATGAGTGGCATAGTTCCTTTCATGCTCTTTCAAATTTCTTTATTCATAACAAATTACGAATCCATTTTGACCGATGAATTCTCCCAGTCCTTCTTTACATGCATCAATGCATACCACAAAATATTCTTTTGGATTTGCAATCCTCAAGATTGGAGCATTGGTTAACAATTTCTTCAATTGCTAAAATCTTTTCTCACAATCCTCTTTCCACTGAAAATTATTCTCCTTATTTTTCAAGGAAGTGATAGGGTGAGCTACCCTCAAGAACCGTGTGATAAACCTTCTATAATAACCAGCTAAACCCATGAAGGATCTAACTTCTGTCATGTTCTTTGGTGCTGACCATCCTCTAATGGCCTCAATATTCTTAGTATCTACAAATATCCCATCCTTCGAAATAATATGCCCCAAGTAATGGATCTGTTTTTGATAAAACGAGCACTTTCTCAACTTGGCATATAATTGGTGCTCTCTTTGAACCTGCATCACCATCCTCAGATGTTGTTCATGCTCTTCCTCTGAATTGGAATACATCAGGATGTCATCTAGGAATACTATGACAAAATTGTCTAGATAGTCCCCGAATACACCATTCATTAAACACATAAAAACAACGGGTGCGCTCAATAACCCAAATGGCACCATTGTGAATTCATAGTGACCATACCTTATTCTAAAGGTGGTCTTGCTGATATGTTCATCCTTTATCCTTACCTGGTGATATCCCAACCTGAGGTTTATCTTCGAAAATATCTTCGCATCCTTCAACTGATCGAAGAGGTCATCAATCCTCGACAGAGGATATTTTTTTATTTATAGTTACTTTGCTCAATTGTCTGAAATCGATACAAAATCTCAGCATCCCATACTTCTTCTTCATGAATAGGACCGGGGCACCCCAAGGTGACACACTTGGGTGTATATACCCCTTCTTCAGAAGCTCTTCAAGCTATAATTGTTTCTCTTTCATCTTTGGCGTACTCATTCTATAAGGAGCTCTCGACACTGGAGATTCTCCAGGCATCAAGTTTACATAGAAATCAATATCTATCTTCGGGGGTAATCCTTGTACCTCCTGGAATACATCTTCAAAATCCTTTAGTACCACATGATCTCCAATCTTTGAGATGCCATCCTTAGATGCTTCCTCCACATGGACTACAAATAATTGACAGCCTTTTCTGTAGCACTTCTTCAGCTGCATTGTTGAGATTTCTCTAATAACAACAACTCTGGGAATTCCTTGGACTATTCTCCAATTCTCTTCTTCATCTAGGAAAGTGAATTCCTTATTACGATAGTCCAATATGGCATGGTGCTGGTCCAACCAGTCCATCCCAATTAGACAGTCATAAGAACCTAAAGGAATAACATTCAATTCAACCTTTGTGCTCAGTCCATTCATGTCCACAGGACATGACTTAACCAAATCAATGACTTTTCTCTTGGTTCCTATAGCCAACTGCACTAACCAAAACTTTTCATGTTGGCTTCTCGAAAAATGAAAACTTTCCACCACTCTAGGATCTATATAACTATGGATAGCCCCTGAATAAATTAAAATAGTAAATGGTTGGTTGTTAATCATACCTTCTACTTCAATCATCTGTGATTGAAATTAAAATTTCTTATTGTCCAGGGATGCATAGATCCTTGGCATTCTACTTCCCATGTCCTCCACTATTTCATCTTGCTAAACATTATGGACAACTCTCACTTTCCATTTTTGTAGGGACAATCTCTATACTTATGGTTTCCCTGACAACCCCAACACTGAATGGGCGTATGTATTGGCCTTTGTTCCTCCACTTCATCCATACTCAGCTCTCTAAACAATGGCTTTTCTTGAGGACTATTTCTAAAAAAGGGAGGTTTGTTTCCCTTCTGCCTCTGCTCTTTCTTAAACTTCTTTTGGTCATCCCAAGCCTTCCTAAAGGTAGGATTTTCTCTTTGCTGTTCATATAAGAATTTTTCTCTTCTTATCGTTTCTTCCATGGTCTTAGGGTCATCATACTAGATCTTGTCCCCAATGGAATATGGCAATCCACTCAAATACCTTTGAATCTTGACAATTTTCTCTTTGATGAATGAAACATACTTCAACAATTCCAAAACGTACATTCATACTCATCAATGGTCATGCTACCTAGATTGAGTTCAAAAAAATCTTTCATCTTTATATCATAATATCTCTTAGTAAAATACTTCTTCTTAAAATACCTCTTTAATTCCTTCCATGTGAGATCTTTCTCTCTAATGTGTTGCACCTGCACAAGTTTATCCCACCACATGGATGCTTTCCCTTTTAGTTGATACATCACAATTATTCTTTCCGCATGTGAGAAATAATTTTTTGGTTGGAAGTATTTCCTCATACCAAGAAACCATGTTTCGTCATCTTCCTCCTTCTGATGTTCTCCATGAAATGTAGGAGGCTTAATCTTGTTCATCTCTCCCTTCAATTCATCCACTCCATATATCATGTTCTTTCTGGTAGGAGATGGGCTTGAACTACTGTGTGTCTTTCTCTTGGAGCAACCTTGGGAGTGATGATGGTGTCTACCCACATTCCTTGAACTTCTTCCCTCAGGAGTCTGCTGACTCCTTATTCTAATTGAGTCACTCTCTTTATCCAAATTATTTTCTATTCTCTCCAAACTCTTTAACAACTTTATGTTGAATTATCCTTGTTTTTCCCGAGCTTTTCTGATCTTTATTCTATCTGCTCGGCGAGTTTGGGCATCCTTTTTGCAATCCTTTAATGATCTTCCTTATGTTTCCTTCCTTATCTATATCTTCTCCATGGCCATTTGAGTTCTATCCTTCAACTCCCAAATGAACATCCATTCCCTTTGCTTCGTCCCCGGAATTGGTAGCATTTCATGCCCTTTCCATTTATTTTGGACTGAGTGACAATTCTATTCTGTTCCGGTTCTCGTTAAACTTATGAAAACACAATGGGTAGACAACTAGAATTTTCAGGTCATTATTCCTTAACAAATCCCACAAAATTCATCAACAACTTGATTCAAGAAAACGTTTAGTTTACATGAATTTTTTCCGTGCTCTGCTCGACTTTTTAGTGCACTCAGAAGCCTTAGACCTTTTCTCTCAGTTTCCAAACCCACTTGACCAGGGTTTGTGACCAAGCACTAGATATCAAGGTCCTCTAATCGGAACTTTAGGGTTTCAGGATTTTGGTCCTAGAGGCTCTCACACTCGCTTACCTCTCCAACTCCCGACTATTAAACTTCCGACCTTTCTAGCCATTGGTCCCACAACACAGTTGTCACCAACCAGGGTGGTGACACGTGTTGCTCTTAAGAAGGTCCATGTCACCCTAAGTGATTCCCTTTGGCCCCACTGTGTCTACTTTTTCCTTCAGGGCCCAATGGCACGTGGCACACATCCCATGGGTCCACACCTATCCAAGTGGCGTCAACCTGACCCACTACTTCAGCTCTTCAGGATTTCACAATTTCAGGCTTCGGGAGTTTGTTCACCATCACATCCTACTTCTCCCGAAAATTGAACTCCCAAAATTACCCTCTACTCTTCCTCTCAATCCAATGGTCGAGGTCTTTTTCCCATATCTATGGTGTAGATCTTCTCAATACTTCGAAGTTTTGGGTTTTGGGGGTTTGTTCCTCAACACACCCCACTTTTCCTGACAACCGAAATCCCGAAAGGCTTCTCAAATATCCTCCCTACACCTTCTCTAGATATGACGGTCATAAAGGGATCTCCTTTTTCCAAACAGATCCTACGGATCCAACACCCCAAGTGTTGAGTTATCTCTCTCTTCGCGGTTAAATGCCACGCCCGACTGTGGTTTTATTTCACCGCTACTCCTCCTGAGATTCACACATGGCCAAGTAACCCCTTGGCACTCAGAAACATTCTAAGGTTCAAAATTAGTCCTCCATACACAATTTCCTCTCGAAACCTGGGGTCCAAAGACCACTTATCTGACCCATCTAGGCTCAACGTTGAAACCTTGTGCTATGATACCATATTTTATCATCCTTGTCCATCAACCCACTTGTTGGGGAATGCTACTATGTGTCAAACATTCTCATACTTATGTAAATTGCACTTAAATAAATTTAAATGGCTTAACAGACTAAACATATAATTGTTGCTAACGAAAAAATTAATGGAATCAATAGTAATATCATTGCAATAGAATACATGATAATATTTCAAGCATCAAAGACATGCATTTTAATTGAATGTAAACACATGCATTTACTTATATTTGAAACTGTAGTAACTCCACCAACCACGTGCAGACCTTCCACGAAGCTCCCATCCTTAGACCACACTGCTAATCATGCTCAATAGTGGGTCACACCCGAGCTGGGACTAAGCTCCACCCAAGGTAAGGGAATCCTATACTAGGCTGAGGTTATAGGAAAACTACATAGAGAAACCATAATGATTCTCTCCAGGATCCTTCTTATGCCCACTATTCATGGACTCTCATTCCCCACATACCTGTTCCACCCAGGAGTATACACCTTCACAAGCATAGTCCATCGGTGCTTCACCTCCCCTCTGGGCCTCGATAATAGGCCAGATCAAGAATTCTCAGAGCTCCATAGCTACTGCTGGATTCTCTTTGGAAGAAATCCACTTCCCCAACAAACTCCCTCACCTAGAGAGAGTTACTCACAGGTCTGACAACCTGGCTCTTCTACCACAGGTCTGACAACCTGTTTCTTCCACCAATTTCCAAATCAATTCCCGCAAGTTCAATATGACAACAACAACAAAATCTTGGGTTAACCTGCAGGTGAAAACAACAATAGGAAAATAGGGTGTGAAAACAAGAAACATAAACAGGTCACTAAGACACAACATGGTTAAGGTAACACCGGTTTTAGGATGTGTGACAAGAAATTCATGCAGAGGTCGAACACAAACTCAATAGTTCGGGAACATGATGTATCATCTTCTCAATTAAACATCATAGGCTTTAGGTTTTAGAGCTGCGTGAGGCTTACAGAACTCAGACGCAAAGATCCCTTGGTTCAGACAACAGACGATAGAATGGAGAATGAACCCCCATCTCGGCTTAATTATTCGGTTAAATTGCATGTGCCTGGGCTGACACATGTCATGTATGAGGCTGCATGCACTCCATCGACATGTATTCCTTTTTCACATGTTCACCCTTCCAGGAACTTAGGATATAAAAAAAACCAACATACATTTCACATAGCTTTTGGAATAATAATAAATTATTATTCCTAAGGACTTAAGCCCCTAGGCTCAACACTTAGCCTCTCTTTCCAACCTTTCAACCCATTTTCCCTCACCCACCTTGTGGAATCTTAGTCTCCCATCACTCTTTCTTCATGGTCGGTTTGCACACAACAATGTTTAATATTTATTAATGTTCTGCATATTACATATACAAAAACAGGCTCCTGGCCTTTAACACTTAGGATCTCTGGCCTAATAAACACATAAGACTACCAACTTATCAATAATCGGCTCACCAACCTACAAAACATTATTTACAATTCATAAACATGATTACAACAGGGCTCGTCCTTGGGGATATTACACAGGGCATGGGTACGATTCTTTCAGTGTCTCGCAAACGTCATGGTTTGCTACCATGACACACATTCGACACCACAGACATAGATGTCGTGGGATATTGTAATACTGGTTGTATATGAGTATTGAGGGTATTAGCCCTAATTTTGTACTATAAACATCATATTTTTTTAAATATATAAAAAAGGGATTTTTGGCTTTACTTATATTTTACAATGTGTACATTGATGAGATGGTTTTCTTTACTTTAGTTATGTGACAAATGCCAATCTAAAATGAAATTAGCGTAAGCATCAAATACATGATTATAACTCCTAGGAATATGATAATATGTAATAAAATCAAACTATCATTCTAAAAGACGTACCCATAGGAATCGACTAAGTAAAGTAGGATCACACATGCGGTAAGTACTGTTCAAATGACATACTACTAACTGGGAATCCAGGCGAACTTCTAGAGAACGAATACCATGTGAGATAGAATCATGCAAAAGTTCTATAACGACGCTATATTCGAACAAATTGTTTGTGGATGGCCCTAGGCATACGCCACCTGAAGACACTAGTAGACCCTTGGGTGAGTAAACCACCCAAGCGATGGAAGCCAAGTTTCGTGTATGATGATTGGCTCCATATGTGAATCCTAGGTAGACTGAATACTCCATTAACATCTTTCAACCAAGTGAAAACTCGATAAGAAACCCAAAAAAAGAAAGGAAAACAAAATATATATACACTAAATTATATTAGTATACAAAGAGTTCTTTTCGAACTTGGGGATCAAGTGTAATATATTTTCAAGTAGAGCCCATTTCTAGGCTTGGCCAACTTATTCCCTTCATAATCGTCTAACTCATAGGCTCCTTTTTCTAGAACACATCACATGATATAAGGACCGTGCCACATGGGTTTAAACTTGCCTGCTCCCAGTGGTTCTTTGGCTTGATCATATAAGAGGACCAAGTCACCCTCAACATACAACCGATGACAAACAGAGTTATCAAACTGGACCTTGACACGTATTTTTCTCACCTCGATAGTCGTAGAGGTGTCTCGATGCTACTCATCAAGACTCTCTAGGTGTACAAGGTGTCGCTCGATTTCGGAAGTGTCAGGTAGGAGTGAGACTGCCAACTTAAGAGAAGGGATTTCACATTCAATAGGTAAAATCGACTCCACACCGTGTAACTGGAAAGGGGAAAATCCGGTGGCAGTCTTGACCGAGGTTCGACATGCCTAGAGTGAGAGATATAACATGATATTCCAGTCGGATTTACTCTGACTGACAGTTTTTCACAAAATGGTCTTGAGAGACTTGTTGATGGCCTCTACTTGTCCATTTGCCTGGGGGTAATTAGGAGAAGAATGACCATGTCTAAACCCAAAATTAGCTGCTAGTTCTTCCATCATATCGTTCTGAAAGTGACTTCCATGAACAGTGACAATCTCACTCGGTATACCGAACCGGGTGATAATCTGATTGAATACGAAGAAAGCGACAATATTCCCATCATATTTAACTGTAGGCATGGCCTTGACCCACTTAGTAAAGTAGTCGATGACCATGATAATGTGTTGATCCCCCCCAACCAAAGTTGGGCTGCAATCTACAAAGTCCACCCCCCACTTGGTGAAGGGACCAATGGTAATGTCTGGGTGAAGAGGGGCTAGATGCAAGCACATTTTTTGAGTGAACACCTGGCAAGTGTGACACTTCTTAACTGCTTCAATACAATCTTTAAAGATAGTAGGCCAGAAATAACAGGCTCACAAAATATTTTGGGTTGTTGCAAGCCCGAATAGATGAACACCACATGCCCCACTGTGGAAATCATTTAGGATAGACTCAATATCTCTGTGAGTTAAACAACGACGTAAGATATTGTCTATTCCTTGGCGATACAAAGTGTCACCGACAATAATATATTTCTTATCTTGGTATCTTACACATCGTCGGTCATCTCGTGAGAGATGCTGAGGGAACTTCAAGGTTTGAATATAGATAATTATATCTCCATACCAGGGGTCAGATGATGAGACCAAAAAAATATGTTCGTCTGCAAACGAATGAACATGGATAAAATCCTCATCTAATCATGGAAAATCAGATATTAACTCCGTGAATACTCGGGATTTCTTGGATTTTGCAGAAGCGAAATCGAGATCAATCTCTTGTAAAATGACAATCCATTTATTATATTTTCCCCCTATGATACACCTGGTAAGGATGTATTGAAATGGATTGACATTGGCAATCAATGTGGTCTTGCAAAGTAATATGTAATGATGAAAACGCTGGACTGCGTGGACGAAAACCAAAGATAGATTTTCTACATGAGAATAATTAAGTTCAGGACCGACTAAAGTCTGACTAACATAGTAGATGACGTTCTCATGAAGCTCATCATCCTCCTGAACTGGAACCATACCAATCATATCCTCAGAGGCAGATATATAAAGCAAGTAATCTATGTTGTAGTCAGGAGGCTTCAACAGAGGGGTTGAAGCCAAGTATTTATTCAAAGCATCGAAGGACTCCTGGGCTTGCTCATCCCAGATAAAAGGGGTGTCCTTCTTCAAGAGACACATGAAACCCTTAGTGATATTGGCATAATTAACTATAAATCGACGAAGAAAGTTAGCTTTCCCCTCTAAACCCTGAAGTTGTCTAATCATGCGTGGGGGAGGAAACCAAAGTATTTCCTCAACCTTTAGTGGATCCACCATGATCCTAGTCTTAGAAACTAGAAAACCCAAAAGATGACCAAGATTAACACAAAAGATGCACATGTGAGGGTTCAGCCAGATTCTATAGTAACAACATCTTTCAAAAACAAGCCGAAGGTGTATAGCATGATCCGCTCTCTTGCGAGAGTGAGAAGCAATATCATCAAGGTAAGATTTGACTATGTGCTTAAGATAATGAAAAGTGAAAGTCATGGCCCATTGAAAGGTTGATCCAACATTTTTAAGTCCAAAAGGCATTTTTCGATATGAAAAAACACCCCATGGACAAATAAATTCTATCTTGTGTTGATCATGAGGTTTGATTTGGATTTGGTTATATCTTGAAAATTTGTCCATAAAAAACAATGCTTTTCTTCTTGCACACTTGTCGAGGATCTGATCGATGAAAGGTGTCGGGAAGTTTTCTTTAGTACAAGCCTTGTGCAGGTCATGAAATCCCATACATACATGGATGGTTCCTTTCTTATTATCTACAGGAACGGGTTTGGATACCCATTTAGTCAAGGGAACTGGGTAGATGAAGCCAACATTAAGTAGCTTCTCCACCTCTACCTTAATAACAGGGGCCTTCCAGGGATTTATAGCTCTAGGACGTTTCCGAATAGGTTTAGCATCCAGATAAGTTCTAATCTCATGTTCGAAAATACGAGGGTCGATTCCTGGAATCTCTTCATATGACCAAGAAAATATGTCTCGATATTCCTTGAAGAGTTTGATGTAGATCAAGATTTCTTTTGGCAAACAATATGCACTAATATTTACGTTTTCAACCTTGCCAGGGGTACGAGAGATTTTGATCATGATAGTAGGAGAAATACTTGCCATGTTTCCTCTAGCATAAATTCCATGCGTATCAAGTGGAACTACGGTATGACCGACTATCACACTCAAAGTAGATCGAAATTCATCTTGTTCGATTCTTTCAAGATCTGGGAGAAAATAAGAGTGGTTATGCATATCATCCCAAGGTTTGTCGGAACCATTCATGGATTTGATGATATCTTTTTTTGAATTCAAGGTTCCATCGAGGAAATCATGTCAACAAGACAACAAAGTGACCCACATGGGCCTAAGAACGTGATCCTCCTCATCCGTCGGTGAGGTGATAGGATCGATATCAGTGGAAGAGTCAAGAAAAACTTGATATGCAATTTCTACTGCCGATAGTGGCATGGCCATTCTAGCATGCAACTGACCTTCACAAGCCGAAGTCGGGGAAGGTAGGGTCCACAGATCACTAAAATAAGAAGTGCATAAAGGAATGGGCCTCCGTGTCGAGAAAGGCCTAATGGAAATGGGATAAACATGATGGCTCGGTATTGAGAAGTTGAAAGTAACCATAAGGTAAGAATACATTCCGACACCGATATTCTTAGTTGCCGACTGAGAATTGTCGATCACAGGGATCGACGGTCCAATAGATGCATTAGGACTAGATCACGCAAAGGATAATTAATTGATCATCACGATATTCCCTTCATGAGGAAATTAAAGAGTACAAAATACAGATGATACTACGGTGATCATGGCATAAGTCCAATTACATCCTAGCAACAAGTTATAATAAAGAGGCACATCAACTACCTCTACTTCCACCTCTACCATCTTCCCACCTAACTGGACTGAAAAGGTAGGGAGAATACCGTGAGGGAAAAATGAATGACCATTAAAAGCAGTCAACATGTTTGATGACTTGGAAAGAGTCGGACAACCAAGAGATTTCCAGCAGACCAGGGACATCACACACGTAGCAACGCCTTCATCAATAATCGAAAGTTTGATGGTATACTTTTATTACTCCATGTGGATTTGGAAATCCACATGGTAAGTCAAGTGAGACTTAACATCTATGACGCCAAACTTGATAAATTTTGAGCCACTGGGTTCTAGAGCTCCTAAAGTAGAGACTAAGGAATTCCTCTATGAAGGACACATATGGAGTACCTCCAAATCCGACATCGCACAAGGGGTTTGACCTAGGTCCTCGACAATAGAGTATTTTTGGGCGTCTTTGGAATTTGGATTATGGGTAGAGCGCTTGAGTACTTCTTTCAAAATACGAGGTGATGGATCTGGTTTCTCAATCTGTAAATTCATCTCCAGAGGAGGAGATTCTAGACTAGGAATAGCTTGTGAAGAGATATAATCTCAATATCGAGTGGCTACATGAACTTTTGCATCAACCATATTGATACATAAACGGTCACCATCTTGCGATGACAGGTTTTGACTCCTGCCAGCTGCATTTCCAACGTTTGAGGAGCTCGAGGCTAGGTGTTAATTATGTGGGAATGGATTCATCAGCATGGCAGGTGGTAGAGACAAAAGTCTCACAACTTCTGCAAGTTTTGGGCATAAATGGTTAAGGTGATCATCTGTGAAAATCTTACAGGGAAACTTCACCTTACGTCTTTCTCATTTTCCCTCTCCAACATTATCATTCGTCTCTTCATTATTACTATTTTCTTTGGTTTTATTACCATTTTTCCCACCCTTACGAGCATTACATCCTTTCTTCGTATTCCCTCCTGGTTGCTGGTTACCATTTGGGTTGGCTGACGATTGCACATAATTTACATCCATCGATTGAGTGGGGTTGGAAGACACAGACGAAGATGGCCGTCCTGTAGACGGGTTAAGAGACAAATATTTCATATGTCTTGTTACTGAGTCTGCGGACTTTACATTGGTGGGACCTACAATGCCATCGACATGAGGTCCGGGTTTTTGTCTAGGTTCGTAAGTCGACTGTAGTGCATCCAGAAGAAGGTGGTATAACATCCCAGACTGAGCATATATCAAGTCTAACTATTGGGCTCTAAATATCGCCTCTTCCTCAATGGTAACCCCAAAAGTAGCAACTTCCTTTTATATAGGAGCATGTAAATACTTAAGGAACCATTCTAAAATAAAGACCAGGGTATAGGGGTCTTAATAAACCTCTTCCATCTATGCCACTTCTGGATATGGTTCGAGATATGAGTGGCGGTATCCTAGCGTAAATTTGAGAACAATTCTAGGTGAGTATCATAATGAATGGGAAACTGGAAGTGGTTGAGGAAAACCAACACCAACTGACTAGAAGTCCCATATTCCCCCCTAGGTATCTTAATATACCATTTCATAGCAATTTTGATGAGGTTGCTTTGAAATAATCTTAATTGAATATAATCGTCATCAAGGGAGTTCGATGAGCACCACAGGTGAAACGTAGTGATGTGATCACCAAGATCCTCTCCATTCTTACCTTCGAACTTTGGAATGTCCGAAGGAAGCTTGGTGGGGATGGGGGGCCATGTAGGATCATGACTCATAGGGTCATTCATTAACTTAGAAAAGTCTGGAAAATTAAGCATGGCGAGAAAAGGGAGGCGGGGTTGCGAAATCTGGCCCCAATCTCCCTAGAAAGATTATGCTTAAGGAACTACAAGCCATCCAGGGTTCTTCTAAGAATCATGGCCCTGTCCAGCGTTATAAATCCCTCCTCCAGGATGATTCATAAAATGTTGGTTGGGAATCATTCTAGCTAGAATGTTCTGTTGAGGGTTATAGAAATTTCCCCCAGCCGGATTAGGTCTGGGTTGGGGGTTTCCCAAAGAGAGAAACTAACCTCCTCCAGGTGGGAACCCGGAGGATAAAGGAAAATTCTTCATGCCAAATTTATTGGTCATAATATTCACTGAGGAAGTGGGGTTGTAGGACAAAACTTGAGCCAAATCTTGTTCTCTAGGTTGATTATTCCACCCAGAAGTAGGAGGATTGGACCTAGGGTTAAAATAAGGAAAGCCTCCCATATTAGGATTCGTTTGAGGGATTTGAGATCCACAAAACGAAAATGGAGTGTAATGAGGTGGGGTGCCCCCAAGCCCAATGCTAGCATTAAGGATAGCAGCTTGGATGGAGTTCGAAAAATGTGAAGTAAAGTTGGGCATACCATAAGAAAAGGGACTAGAAGCCATAGGGATGGACTGAACATTGTAGCTTGGTGAGTGGCTAAGAGACCCAAAAGAGTTCAAGGCAATATCTTGAGCGTTCACTATAGGTCGGGCCATAGTAATGATAGGTGCCTTTGACACTACAACCATGGATGTTGAAGGAGTTGAAGGGGTGCCATTAAATATAGTAGGTGTGGGATTCAAAGGGTTCCCAATATTCTAAAGACTAGGTTCAATACTCATCCTTGTAGAATCACAAGTCTCAACGGTGGATGTGTGTGTACCATGCCTAATAACTCTATGCCTTTTATAAGGAAAAGAATCAAAATTTGGTGGTAACTGTAACAAGCGATGGGACCGATGGGGAGGCTGGTCCGACTCCATAATGACTCAAGACTCTAAAGATAAAAAAATATATCCTAAGGCCAATTAGTAATCAAAGAGAACACCAAAAGTCAAATGAACAATATGCATACAAATTGGGTAAAGTGGCTGAGTGGCCTCCCTCCCTAAAGAAGGTATGTCTCTCCCAAGAGGGGCATGAGAATCCCTACTAAATATCGGAGGTAACATAATCAATTATAGGGGCCCTCGTGGGCTTAACAACCAGTCGGTCAAATCCCCCCAGAGAGGTAATCCTCCATAAAGGTTGTGTGTTGTCCAACCCTTATCTGACCCAGGGTACCTACAAAATAACCCCTGCAAGTAACCTATGAGACAACTAATGTTATTGGATAAATTGATATGTGAGGACACTAACTGATCTCCCTAGATCCACCTAGATCTAGAACAAAATACACCAGAACATGATGCTTTCCTTAAGTTTTAAATATTGAATTTACTAACTAAAGAGGGATGGGTGACACACCATTTAAATGCCACTTCCTCTCACCATCGCCATCCTATCTGCATTCCAACTCTCATACAATGATGAAACTGCAAAAGAACACAACCAACCAAAGTGATAGTAATAGCATAAAATCAATATAAACCTATGTATGTGATCAAGGAATCATACAATAAAACACAACAAGCTTTATAGAAAATAATCATATTACTGTATCATATTAAATGTGAAAGAGAGATTACAACCATGTCCTTGATGTCGTAAGATCCCTTCCAACTGTCCTTCATTCCCCACACACTTCCATTCCAAGAATTTTGAGAGCACATATCTGATAATATTCACAATCTATCTTGACAAAGGCAAAACTCAAAGACAGTCCACCCAAGCTAATAATTCCAAGCCAAATCCAACTTCTCTCTTCTCCATGAGATATCTTCTTGTTTTATAAGCTAAAGAGAATAAGGTGAGGATGTTAGGATGATCCCACTAAATCATGAAAGAAAGTAAGATCCAAACCATTCAGATGCCACCTCACCATGGAAGTTTCTCCTTCTAGAAGATTTGATAAAACACTCGCTTTTTCCACGTGTAAGCATTCTCGCACCCTACCTATAGAGAAGAATACCAACTCCTCATGACCTAGCTATGATGCAGCCTACGAGAATCATACATTCTCTCACCCTAGCTATAATGCAACCTATGAACTTCCTTTTTTATAGGGTTTTTACAAAGGAAAATGCAACTTCTTTTCTCAGGAAAAGTTCTTCTCCCTTTTCTCTTCAGGAACTCAGGCCACTGACCCCTCTGAAGGAAACATATAGGTTTACATCATTAATAGTCATAGGCATGATGAAAATAATGTGTATCAGAGAGCCCCCTAAAGTATGAGGTTAGAACAGAGTGATATCTGAAATACTTTGCCGTGTGTGTGTAGCGAACAAGGAACAATCGGTCGAAAACCTGCCAACAAACAAGGAAATGCAGTATAATAATATATCATCATTGAGGTAGGAATTCCCATACTCATAATACAAATGAATCAGAGCATAAATTCTGACATGCGAAGTTCCATGTCAAGTAAGACAGGTCATAGCCACCAAACATACATTGTGGATCCATGCCAATATGACTTAAATCTGAACATAGCCACGAGGCATACAATATGGATCTATGCACAAGTACAAACTGAAAATACTCCAATGCAACCTGAATCTAATAGAAAAGATCCAGGGTATTCATCTCCACCACTCTATAGTACAAATCTAACCATGTGAATACATGTGTCGAAGTTGAACATGGTAGAAACCACTTGATTACCGGTCATTAGTGTATACCGTTAACAAGTGTGAGGGAAATCACTTAATGTAAATGACTCCCAAGGTACTCTAGTACAATCCAATGAATGTGAATCAATGAGATGAGGTTGAACACTCAATGGAATCTCTCGATTAGGGGTCAATAATGAAAACCCACTGTCAAAAGCGAGAAAACTTTCCATTGAGGCATGCAAGTTCCAATGTACCAATTAGTTTCTAAGTCTAATTTCTGGATAATGAGTAGAAGTCGATAGGAAAAGAATCATCACAGGAGGGCCTTAATGTATCCCACATCAATGACACAAAACTCGTAACAAGATTTGAATTAGATCAGAGTAACAAGTAATTCAGGACCGACTCAAGGATGGTTGACGTAATAGAAGGCTTAAGGACTGCAGAAATGGCCGACACAATAGAAGGATTTACAGGTTGAACTTCTCTTTGAACATATTGACGACATGACAACTGTCCTGGGAAATACTGACTCAACAATAGGGATCATAGACCAATTTGTAATCTTATACGAAGTATGATCAAGAGACGAGCAGATTTTCCAACCTAGACACAAAGAGAGTGAAAGGGTGTCATGTTCAAAAGTGACTCTTCCATGGAATACAGGTTTAGACACATTTCTTTCCCAATTTCCCCCCCACCATTTCTGGTGAGTACCTCTTTATTTTTACACAAGCTTGAGGAGGATAACATATTCTTGTAAATGTAAGCTCATCCTTTGGATGAGTCCCTCGGAGTATATTTAACGAACGCTAAGAAGGAGTGGTTCGGTCCCATATGGGTCTTTCGATGTTTGTTGAATGAGTCCAAAGAAAGAAAACTCAGGGGCTTTTCATGTTTAGAGAGTCTGAAAAACCCTTAAAGAGAACTCTCGCAGTTCCTTTTTCATAAATTAGTTCGACGAGACCGAAAAAGTGATAAACTATTTCCCATCGAACGTTTTCTTCAAATACTTTTACGAGCGTGAAAAAAACAAGGTCGCTCGAAAATCTTTTCATGTTTAGAGAGTCTAAAAAGAGCTTAAACAGAACTCTAGGGGGTTCCTTTTTCGTATAACCTTTATGAGTCCGAAAAAGTGATAAAAGTATACTCGGTTATATTCACATTGATTTACGAGCACAAGAATGAACAAAGACTAATCTCGGTAACTTATTCTCATGTATTTATGAGCATGAGAAAGAACAAAGACTAAGCTTGGGATTGTTTTCATTTTTACGGAAGCTTTAAAACAAAATGAAACTATGCTTGGACCTGGTTTTATTTTTAGACAAGCTTGAACTAGAGGAAACTATGCTGGAGGTAAGTGGTTTCATTTTTACACAAGATTGAACCAGAGAAAAACTATGCTTATGACTTCCCAATGCATAACCCAAGGATGGTTGGTACTTAGCCCCCAACTTAAGAAACTATCGGCTCTAAATTCAACATGAAGTCTAGAGGATGAAAGAAAATGGCCCCCAAGCTTTGTTTCATCCACCTGCAAAGGCGAATGAAATGAAGCTTCAAATACTAGACGAGGGACTTGACTCGAATAGAGAGGGGGAAAACTATTTCCTTTTTTAACGAGCTTGACATAGAAAAAAGAACTATGCTCTAAGATCTCTATTTCATTTTTTAACGAGGTTTCCTTAGAGACGCAAAAACTATCCTCGAAAGTGGTTTCATTTTTTTAATGAGCTTGAAATTAGAAAACTATGCTCAAAGACCTCTGTTTCATTTTTTAACGAGGTTGCCTCAGAGAAGAAAAAACTATCCTCAAAAGTGGTTTCATTTTTTTAATGAGCTTGAAATTAGAAAACTATGGTCAAAGACCTCTATTTCATTTTTTAACGAGGTTTCCTCAGAGATGCAAAAACTATCCTCAAAGTATCTCTTCTTGATCATGGATTCCAAGAGGACAATGCTCTAGAATGACACCATGTCAAGGGACAAAACTCGGTCATGGCTTCCAAGAGGCCTTCACTGGAAGGAAGAAACACACTTTGGAAGGACACCATGTCGAGGGTCGTGATAGGAGTAAAGAGATCAGGTTCTAACAACCCTATCGAAGATATCACCATGTCAACTACTAGATCTAAGTCATTAGAAGTTGAAGCCATGGGCAACAATGCCACATAATTGACCTGTGGTGGGGGCAATACTGTCTGCATATAAGAACCATTTAGGGAGGCAATCCAGTCAGGGTCAATGAATGAAAGTTGATCAACAGTCATAACTCATCCATCATGAGGGAAATATATCACACGAAAAAGAGTAGACACAATAGCTTTCATGGCATAGACATAATCTCCCCCAAGGAGTAAAGAGAAATCCAAGGGGTCTTGGACTACCATGATGTCAATAAAGACAATCTTCCTTCCCAAAGTTACAGGAAACTGAGGAAGGGTCCCTAAAGGTTGTCTGGTTCTTATGTTAAAGCTAATAGATTCTGCATAATCGGCACAAGTGGAGGACAACCCAAATCTTGCCAATCAAAAGAGGACAAAATACTAACGGATTCACCTTCATCTATCATTGTCTGAGGAATGTCTCGACCACAAACCTATACCGTAATATGGAAAGGAATGTGAGAGGGAAGACAAGGTCCAATTAGCACACCCCAATTAAAAATGATGGCCTCATTACTTTGAGGGGGTTTCATGGGAGAAGGAGGAATACCCCCTGACATGGCAGAGTCTATATCAATGAGAAAAATGTGGGCAATAATGGGTTTACTCTTGAGCAGGAGAGTAGGATCGAATGATGATGAGATTGAATTGACCACTTGGGTTGCATTATCCAAGGGGAGAATGGGATCGATGCTTGGAAAATGATCGACCACTTGGGTTTCACTCTCTAACGAGAGAGTGGGATCGACCGAGGATGGGATTAGATCAACCACTTTGTTAACACTCTCTAAAGGGAGATTGGGATCGACCGAAGAAGGGATCAGATCAACCACTTTGTTAACACTCTCTAAAGGGAGAGTGGGATCGATCGAGGATGGGATCAGATTGACCACTTTGTCAATTGGTTCAATTAAGGACATGACCAGGTTGACCACTTGATCAACCAGACTGATCGACAGGGGAACCAGATTGATCATTCCATCAACTATAGGTGGGTTGAGAGAAATCAAGCGATAAGAAACTAGAAGTTGAGGCTGTGAAACAGTCATGTATTCCAGTAATTTTGAGGCTTCTTCCATATGAGGGAAAAGATGAGTTAGATGACGCCCTTTGCATAACATACATGGGAACTTGGCTCTACTTTTCTTCTTCCCAACTATATCGTGACTAGTCAACGGAAGGTCATCAACATGTTGTTCAGAGGTCGATGATGTGGACTAGAAAGGAGATGAAGACCATGCTTCTATTACCTTGGATAGACCAGGGAAATCCTTAAGAAGATGGTTACCCTTACAAATCTTGCAAGGGTACTTGGGATTACGGGTTGTTTGGGTGATCTTGACATCATCAACACTCCCAACACAATTAACAGTAACTGGTTGTTTTCCAACATGTTTAGAAATGGTTGTAGGTTTTGACCCTTGTTTATCTTTCTTCTTCTTAATCTTTCTTTTCTTCATCTTCTTATTCACCAGGTTACTAGCTTCAGAACTTTCACTCGATGAAGAAGATGAAATAGAAGGAGACCTTGCAAGTTAAGAAGGCGAAGAAGACCTTACTGGTGAAGAAGGTCAAGGATCAACATGAAGTTGATGCTCTTGGGGGGAAGTGCTTGCGAATGAAGCACTAACTGCATTCAGGATTACTTGAGTGGAAAACAACCATACCGATAATCCAATCATGAGACCTGGAAGGCTTAAAGTAGCGATATGAGGAGGACCAATGTTTCCGTAAGAAGGAAAAATAAAAGGTTCCCCTGGAAAAGGGGTTCCTTCATTGGTCATTATGGGAATTGACGCCATTAAAACAAAAATCCAACCTAAAGTATGCTAGGGAAAACAAACAACACACGCTAAAAATATAGTAAGCAAGCAAGAAAACAAAACCTTCTCACAATGAGCACACTAGTTGGTGATGAAATCCAATGTCGTGGGGACAAAGTAAGAAGGGGATGGGAAAGAGCGGGTAGAAAAGTTACGTTGACGACCTACTTAATAGACTTATGCCTTGGTGCAAGCTCCCACACATAATCGTGGGTATACCCTCCAAGGAGCCAGAGTGAGTTTGGTCAATGTCGATTCCAGGTACTGTGAAGACTTGCCCCTCCACAATCACCTCATGTAAAGAACCTAGAGAGATAGGCCACTAAAGTTACCAATTAATATAGTGATGCCTAGGGAAATAGTCGAGAGTCTGATCCACACACAAAGGAAGGGTATATAGCACAAAGTCAACTTGAAAGGATTCCACTCATAATTGTGGGTATACCTTCAAGTGACCCCCATAATACGCACAATATCTACACCAAGACCAACAAAGTAGGGTGAGTAACTCTACCAGTCTCAATGCGACCTTGTGATTGACCCTTGTGTCAGAAGGGCTTCCCATGACAAAATGTAATAAGTGTATTTCGCCACTCCCTAAATCAAGATTCTATGTTTGTTTGAAGCTTTGGAAATTTATCTTTCACACCTATTCCAAATACCTACAACTAATCTAATGTAGGTTTGCTACCAAAAAAAGCATAAAAATGTCTAATCAATTTTATAAGTGCTTTGTTTTATGGCTGTTGTTACTCAAAAGGAAAATGGCATGGACAATATGGTGTTTTGACCGAATCGAGAGTTATGCAAAGAGATGAAGATGCAATCTTTTCATTTCGATGAAAGCTATGCTACGAGAAGGAGAAAACATTTATCATTCCCATATGCACAATGTCCCAAAATTTTAAAACTCATCGATATCAATATCTTGAGGAAATAATTCAAAGAGACTGTATACAAATACACAATTCAAAGAGGGGGAATTTTTTTTAGAATTTAAGACTAAAAAATACCAAGAATCATGCAATTTCGCTACTTCAAATGCAAGGATTCCCCCAATCTAATATAAATCAATAAATTAAATCCTTTTGTTTCAAAATTTTCACTAAATGCAATAATGAAATTTCTTAAAACAAAGAAACCCAAACTAAAAGTTTTCTTTTAAAGAGAACTATTCAGAAGAAATTTGATCTTTCCCTAAACAATTCTAAAGAAAACACATGCTTTGTAATTGAAAGACACTCAAAGCAAGAGACTAATCTTTCAAAACCAAACAAGCCAAAGGTGGATAAAAGAAACTCAAAGGATGTCAAGCAGACTGTAAACAAATCAATATAGTATCCAAAAGTTCAATCCAGCTGATGAAAGCAAAACTGGGTCATCAAAATATGACAAGACCCAATCAAAAAAAGTTTACAAACAAGTTTGCAGCCTAGCAGTAGAGTACAGTGTGAGAATTAGGTATTCTCACAGGCTAGACACTAGTAGGGTGCGAGAAGTTTTCATTGGATATAACATCAGGGTGTGAAAAGCAATGGTTTTCACAGGCTGTAGAGAGGTATAGTGCGAGAATGTCTGTAATCAAAGAAAATTTTGAAAAAGGATAGGGAATCTAAGTGAACTTCTAGATCCATAGGGTCTGGATGGATGTCCCACAGACTCGGAAACCAGAAAATAAGCAATCAAAGGAAGGGAAACTAGACTAACTAGGAAACAATCTATTCCCTGGTATGGTCGCCAATTTTATTATTGGATAAATCGGTAGGTGTGGACACTAACTGATCTCCCTAGATCTACCTATATATTGATCAAAACACACCAGAACATGACACTTTCCTTAAGTTTTAAATATTGAATTTACTAACTAAAGAGGGATGGGTGGCATACCATTTAAATGCTGCTTCCTCTCGCCATATCCATCCTAGCTCCATTCCAATGCTCATACAATGATGAACCTACAAAAGAACACAACCAACCAAAGTGATAGTAATAGCATAAACTCAATATAAACCTATGTATGTGATCAAGGAATCATACAATAAAACACAACAAGCTTTATAGGAAAGAATCATATTACTATATCATATTAAATGTGAAAGAGAGATTACAACCATGGCCTTGATGTCGTAATATCCCTTCCAACTATCCTTCGTTCCCCACACACTTCCATTCCAAGAATTCTGAGAGCACAGATCTGATAATATTCACAATCTATCTTGACAAAGGCAAAACTCAAAGACACTCCACCCAAGCTAATAATTCCAAGCCAAATCTAACTTCGCCCTTCTCCATGAGAGCTCCTCTCATTTTATAATATGAAGAGGATAAGGTGAGGAGGTTAGGATGATCCCACTAAATCATGAAAGAGACTAAGATCCAAACCATTCGGATGCCACCTCACCATGGAAGTTTCTCCTTCTAGAAGATTCGAGAAAACGCTTGTTTTTGCCATGTGTAAGCATTCTCGCACCCTGCCTATAGAGCAGACTGTGAACTCCTCATGACCTAGCTATGATGCAGCCTACGAGAATCAGTCATTCTCAGACCCTATCTATAATGCAGCCTGTGAACTTCGTTTTTTATAGGGTTTTTGTAAAGGAAAATGCAACTTCTTTTCTCAGGAAACGTTTTTCTCCCTTCTCTCTTCAGGAACTCAGGCCACTGACCCCTCTGAAGGAAATAGATAGGTTTACATCATTAGCGGTCATATGGATGATGAAAATAATGTGTAACACCTAAGTCAAATAACTAATAAACCACTGTATAACCGATGCACAGGTGAGCAGTCTTAAGTCAGGTCCACTATATGGGTAGGGTAGAAAAGCCCAAAACCTTTAAATTATTACCTCTCACGGAGGTAAAGGCACTAGCAAGATCCCTAGATACGAATAGATCCCCAAAAATATCTCGGACATTAGGAAGGTATCAGGGGGGTATGCCTTCAACCAACTTCACGCAACCTCATGATTAACTCTGGTGTGAGTGAACACTCCTGATCTTACCAATTATATAATGGATTTCTCCACTCGACTCAGACACATATGTTGATTTAATTTCCTTGGAGAAGTTTTCTCACAAAATCAAATTCCAAGGCACTAAATCCTAGGCTAGTTTGTGCACCCTAGAAAATAAAATTGTGACTAATCAATTTTAAATTATAGTGCTAATTTTAATGGCCATGATTACTCAAAAAGGTATGGTAGTGAAAATCATGGTGTTATGACTCTGCAAAAAAACTAAATATGAAAATAATGCAAAGTCCTAACTTTAATTTTCAATGAATGATAAGCTTATAAAAACCAATGCAATTTTCAAATTCAACTCTGCAATTTTGAAGTAAAATGCAATCTTTCTCTATATGCACTAAGCTAATGAAAAAGACTCCAAAAGACAAAAATGCCATGCAATGTAAAATGTCTATTTCTTTTTGTATTTTCAATATAACAAAACTGAAAATGCATGGACTAAAAAGTAGCTGGATATATAACCCTACTATGTATAAAAAGAGATAACTCAAGTAGGATACCAAGTAGAAAAACACCCAACCCAATGTACAAGGACAATAAAAAATGAAAAGATGGTGAGAAAAACTCTGCCCAGAAATTCAATCAAAAGAGGGTTTCCTGTCATCCCACAAGCACTCAACAGGCACTACAGAGACCTAATAAGACTCAACAAACATCAAATCCCACCCAACAACCATCAGACCAAGAAAACATGCAAGGAAAAATGGTGTACGCAACTTTTCAGGAAAATAGTGTATATACGCATCTTGCAGTGAGACAACCAGTGTATATACACGATTGTGAAGAAAAAAGGAACGTATATGCTTCAAAACAGGTCCAGGCAAGGGAGAAAATTTGAAAACTCAGATCCAGAGTGAACAGGAACTGACAAGCAATGATACGACAAGAACCACAATAGAAACGAGAGCAATCTAAGGATAAAAGTACTCCAAACCCTAAGAAAGAAGATTCAATCCCTAGGGAAGTCACCAATTATGTTACAAGGAAAATATTTCTATGGATAGGGTAAACCATAATAGACATATATGACTATAGAAATCAACTCTATCCCAAAAATATGCTATATAAACTAATGTGCAAGTGAGATAAGAAAGAGGCCTACCTCGTCTATATGTTCATTGAAGTCCACTGTTGAGCACTTGAACCCAAAGCTATATACCTGCAACTAGTTCTCAACAAACAAGCAAATCAAGCATATGGTGATAATGTAAAAGGTGAGAACATTAGATAGCATAATCCATTAATAAACATAACAAATATTCCCATGGATAATAAATCATATATTTGCAAGATATCAATTGGACGGGAAAGGAGTATTTCT
Organism: Picea engelmannii; assembly: GCA_009831015.1. Classification (NCBI taxonomy): domain Eukaryota; kingdom Viridiplantae; phylum Streptophyta; class Pinopsida; order Pinales; family Pinaceae; genus Picea; species Picea engelmannii. Next base: position 155,307 of record ML788135.1, on the reverse strand, counting down.
ATTAATAAATGATCAGAAAAAGAGAAAATATTACAGACTTCCGTGTCGACACAGTTCGAAACTGAGAAATTAAGTTCCTTCTAGCTGGGCCTCCACCACTTCAATCCTCCACCAAAGTAAATCTCATATAAGGGAGACAATGGGGTTCTCCATCAACAAGGGAAGATCTTGGGGGCTGAAAACTGTGTTCAAACTTAAAGGACAAAGGGATGCAGACTCAATATGAAGTAATAATTTCTCCAGAGTAACTTTTCTCTCAAAGTTGAATTCTTCTATCCTCTTCCATAGCTCGGAATTGGAATATTTATAGCCTTCAAAATGGAACTGAAGGGTCAAGGCAGAACGCTTAAAGTATATGGGAGGCCAAGGATCAGAGATATCCTATCGTGACATGGAAACCTAACATTTATTTTTTATTTTCTGGTACGAATCTTGATGTACACGGGTTGTAGTGGGGCAGCCCGTGTATACTCTTACTATATAGTGTGAAATATGTGTATATGTGGAAAAATATTAATTTTTGTCTCTCTAATTAATCAACAGGGAGGATAAGTATGCATAGGGAAATGGAATAAGGCCTTTTGTGCAATATTGTATAGGGTGAGGCAAATATTTCTATAATAGTGGTTAAAAAGCTCAATATTTACCCAAATCTGAGATAGAGTCAGATATTTGGCCTAGACAGCTTCCCAATGGTGATATGGGAAGGAGAGAGATCAAAGAAGAAGCATAAAAATCACAAAGATCAAGTAACAAGCAAGCATTTAAAGGATAAGAGATACCAAGGAAAGTCTAATGAAAGCTCCTCCCTAGTGGAGTCACCAATTTTATGTTATGGTAAAGTTCCCCCTACGGACAGGTGAAACCCCCCTTGGATCAAGATCCCACTTGATCAAATATAGAAGAAAACAAATGGTGAACTAATTTCCTCTTAGACCTATTTTGAAAATTAGAATGAGAATCAAGAGCTGGATAACTTACCTTTTTATGACAGTTGTCCTCACTGCTCTAGCCTTTGACCTTGATGTCCAAGCTCCTAGGATCAAGAAAATCCCTGCAAAGAACAAATCAAAACCTCGTTCTTACACACTATATTGTTAAGTGAAAATATATCTATCTATGATTAATTTTAACAACAATATACATGCATACACTTGAACGCATAGACATGAGAGGAATAGGCCAAGTTATGTATTAATGGAAAGCCAACAAAATTGAAGAAATTAAAATCTCAAGTTTGATTTTTCAACAAATCCTCCAAGCTCTCCTTTCCAACCCCTTGGATCTCACACAATCATAAGTATGATTCTCTTAATTATCCCCTCTTGATTGTATCAATATCAGAAGTATGAGACTATGAAATTCTCCCTCCTCTCTTGAATATATCAAAATCAAAAGTATGATATTATGAAGTTCTTTGTCCTTCTCTTGAATGTCTCTATATCAAAAGTATGATATTTTGAATTTATCTCTCCTTCCCCTCACTCAAGCATGGCCTTCATTATATAGGCTTTGAGGTATCACAATCATAGGATAGTTCTTAGGAGAGGATGTGGTCAAAAGAGTATTTGGCTCAACCAACAAGATTGACCTTGCCTTAAATAGGAGATAGCTCAAACTAAACCCTTAACCAACTGCAAACTCTCAAAACAATCCTCATAAATCAATAAAAAATGGTTGCAACAACTTTATCGCCCCCCATAACTGTGCATGGGGCAACTATCGCTCCTTAGGACACTCTGGGGGAGAGATTATTTCTCCTTGTATATGGGAAGGGGGTATATGAAGCTCATTTAAGGAAAAAATATCAAGGAAAAAGTAGCATTTCGACCTCCAAATGAAGTATTTGTCATCAATCATTCTAGGGAACACGACAAGTACTCCCACATGATGATAACATTGCAACAATTAAGTGTGACACTTATTATAATGTGATACATAAGTGTGACACTTAGTAGTGTGACAAATCGACACTTAGTATAATGTGATACATAAAAGATAAATAATTGTGACACTTAGTATAACGTGATACATAAGTGCAACACTTAGTAGTGTGGAAATTTGGTGTGTAACAACATGCCTTCGACGAAGTTTGAAAACTTTGTGGAATTGATATTCAATGCCATCAATTTTGAGACTTCCAGTATTCTGGGAGAAACTAACCAACAGGGCTGGAGGGATGTTGTTATGCAATATGATGTGTGTTACATTGTGTCAAAGTAAGAGGCAGAACCATTCCCAAGAGGATCTTTGAGAAATACCTTCCTTGTTAAGAGGGAGTGTTGATGCTTGTGGTAGGATCATACAGGTATTTTCAAACAACTCTATGTGTCTAGACGTTTGGAAATCATCCAAATCCTTCTACTCTAGAATTTAATTTAATTAAAGGAATTATTAAAGTAAAGTGATTTTATTAATTAATTATTCAATTAGTTAATTGATTTATTTGAGGAAAGTGATAAAAGTAATTAGCATGAAATATTCACATGTAATCTAAATATCAAATGAGATTAGAAATATATTATAACTCACAATTATAAAAGCAAGGATATAGTGAAGGAGAAGACACATTCATAAAGAGATAGACAATAATGGATTTTTCTAGCATGGAGTCATTCAAGAGTGTATAAATAAAGAAGGACTTTTTCTTACACTTGACACACTTGATACTTGAGATTATTGAGATTAGAGTATTTACTTTTGAGAGATTTGGATCATGAAGGATTGCGATTCAAGATATTTGATAGGTGGAGAAGGATTTCCATCTAGATATCGGGTCAAGGAGAAGAGAGAACATAGGCAACACAGGTGGATTGAAGTCAAAGGAAGCCACATGAGAGTGTTATGTCATATAAATATTTCCGTATAGGTTTTCTGTACATGTACACGGGTCACAATGGAGACAGTCATGTACATATGCCAGTCATAAGAAGGATAATCGTGTACACCTTGAAAAACATTCATTTCTAGTTCATACAATAGGTTAGACTTTGCTAGGTTTGTCTGTAGTTGTATTTCTCTCAGTGGGCCATTATCCCTATTATGGGATCCTTGATTTTAGCATAGTAAAATCATTCTCAACACTGGTTTTCCCTACGAGATTTTTCCAAGGGTATCTACCCAAAAGTATTGGTGTTTATGTGTGCATGATTTCGTTTCCTATTTTTCTTCGCTGCATGTTATTGAGTTGAATATTTTAGTAGTGTATTTTTTTTTTGTGAGCTGCTAATTTGATTGCAGTAAGGAAATCACTAGATAACAAAGTACCTGGGTGTTGGAGTAATATTTTCAACATCATCAGGACATGAATACTTGATATATCAATGTTGAGCATGTATATTATTTATAGAAATATCTCTTCAAATCATTTATTTATTAAGGCAATGCCAATGCCTTAAAGAGAGATATCAATGAGAAAAGAGCCAACGTGTCATAGAAGGACTAATATTTATAGTGCATGAATGATAAGTTTCCATGTCTCATTGATCTTAATATTGTACTCATTATTCAAATTGTTATTTCACTTCTCAATCACCATTGCCTCTCTAATTCATCTCTTTATATATTAGTCAACTTTTGTATTCACCTTAATATTTTCATACATATATGATGATTGGTGCTAATTGAGTGTTATACTAAATCATATTTATTGGTGTGATTATTCCTAATATATGCACAATGTTTTGTTATACTTGTTTGCATCATGGAATTAGTTTCTTTGATATATGTTCTTCCTCAAGAGCATGGAATGGATTAGAATCCTTTGTGTTTATTTGGATCCATACAACTTTTTGTAGAGTAAATTTTTTTACCAATAGTTTAGCTGGGAAAAGACAACCCTAAAATGATTTCTCTTAAGAATAATTGTTATTTTGTTAGTAATGCCTTGAATGTAAGGAATACATCTCTATTGTTTTGATTTCACTTATTTTGTAAGTCCGTGTATTTTTTATTTTGTTTTTATGTAGCTTCTCTTATCTCTATTTCATCCTTGATGGTCACACCAAATTCCAATCTCTCACGTGTTTTTTTTCTTAAATTAGTAATTTTATTCTAAAAAGTACAAAATTACATATTGTAGATGCCTTTAAACATTCTTATAGTCGATGATGGGAAAAGTATGCTCCTCACAACTTGGAACTATCTCCTATGACTATAACAAAAACATTATTTTATATTTATATGTCTATATTCCTCTCATATATCATTTCATTACATAAAAGAGTTCATGTTAAAAAAACTAAATCGCTTCAAAATAGAAACAATCCTCTTATACAATACTTGAAAAATTGTTTTTGTGCATAATCTGTATTAGTAATCTGACAACAAGATATTGATATTCATATTCATATGAAGAGTAACTTTTTAATAAAAATATGGATTTAGTATTCAAATATAATGTCACCATTGTATTCCATAATAATCCATTAACCATGCTCCATTTGAACACTTTCCTTTGTCAAACTATAAGCTACATGGTTCCTTTCCTTGTATATGTCATGAAAAGTGATATAACTAAAAGTAGAAGCTTTGCTATCAATCCCCCTATCAAAGGATAACATAAAATTTCTCACTTGACTGTCCTCATTAATCCATTTAATTACAGGTAATGAGTCACTAAATACTTGAAATTTAGTTTCACCTTTTTTACTAGTAAGAAGTAGAACACATTTAATGGCTATCAATTCATATAGTTGTTTGATCCATGCCCCAGCCCTTATTTTGATTTTAATACATGTGATTCTTTCTTATAGATTACACCCCCATCACCACAAGGCCCATCATCTCCTTGAGAAGCCCCATCAAAATATGCCCAAGATCTAGAAGTGCAAATTTTCTCCTTCGTTATCTATCTTATAGTTTTTTCAAGATTTATTTAATCTATTAAACCTTGTAATCATGTTTATACCTTTAGATGCACTCTATAGTGGAGGAAAATGCTTACTCTCAATGAGGTTTACATTCATGGAAATCCATATACCCCATGTTATTATCATATGTAAATCCTTATAATCCTTGAAATTTGTATTTCCACACCCCCCTCATAGACCCTCCTCGATGGTTTGACCCCTCCAAGTATTCCTGATATCAATTATTTACTCCACATCCTTCCAAACGTGATGCGAATAAGGATAAGTCATGATCAAGTGATAATTTGTTTCTTCATCACAACAACACAAAATACACCTCCGAAGGCCTTAAGTATTCCATTTTTGGTATCACATCCCAATTTAGAGCCTTATTATTGAGAAAAAACCAAATAAATATCCATGTTTTTTATGGACATTTGAGCTTCCACACTTTCTTCCACCACCAAACCTATATCCCCATATCACGTTCTTAACCCATTTTTTGGATTATACTTAAAAGATGATTTCATTGACCAAATAATTGTCCCATTCATGTTTTATCTAGACAAATTTTAACCTAATAATTGAGAGACAAGAATCCCATATCTCTACCTCCTCTCCTAGAAAGACAAAATTATCAACTTGTTTCCATTCCTTCCTCCAAATAGTGGTCATTTCTTGGTCTAAAATTTACATGAGGTAGAAGTATCCTCTCTTCCTCAACACCTAGACCATATGAATTGGAATATTGAAACCATCACCAAATCCCCTCTAGGGGTATTCACTATCTTAACCTTTCTTCCATTCCCAACATCCTAAGCTAGCTAATTTACTATCAAGGGGAAGGATAAGGAAACATATTTCCAAATGATAGAGACATTTTGAATATTCTTCTTAAGCCTTCAAATCTAATACTATATATAATCTAGATGAATATACTTATACCCCACTACCTGACACCATAATCCCTTATATTGAATGAGACTCTAAACACTTTTAGCTGCTAATAATTTTGAGAAAAAAATGTTGTTTATATCCCATCCTAAGAAAATGTTTGGGACTATTAACCTTTTCTGACTCGCTATTGGGATCACCCTTTTCTCCCTACTCTATAGCAAAATAAACTTGAAACCAATCCTTCTAATCCCCTCCAAATTTCCTTTAGGAATCCCTACCAGAGACATCAAATACATATGTATTACTTCTAAAATTGATTTGACTATAATGAGTCTACCACCTCTAGAAATCCATTGATGACACCATATGTTAATTGTCTTTTCCACTTGTGTGATCAACCATATCTAGTATTTTTTTTCTTCTGATAATACGTAGGTTTTAGAATCAATCCTATATATTTCAATTAGCATTCCAATTTAACTATTGAGTATATAAATAACTAAGAAAAGTAAGTCACATCTTCTTCTGGAATTCCCATGAAAGAGATAGAATATTTCCTTATATTTATCATCATACATGTAGCTATACAATATAGGCCCATTATCTCTCTTATATTTTCCACATCCCTTCCAGTCCCATCACAAGATAATGGAATGCTATCAACAAAGACAAGATGAGATAAATAAAAGGAAATACATATCTTGATTCCATTGAAAGTACAAGATATTTTAGCATCTGAAAGGGCCCTTTTTAAACCTTGTGCAACAATCAGGAAGAGTAGGGGAGATATAGGAAAAACATGTCTTAACCCCCTCTATGGTATACAAAAATTTATGGTTGAACCATTAATTAACAAAAATAATGAAACAAAGGTGATAAAAATCATCACTCAATTCACAAAAAGAACACAAAAACCCAGATGAATTAGCATTAGTGTTGTAATATAGGGAAAAGTAGGGGATGTTACCAGTAGTCCATCACATAGGAAAGAAAATAATAGAGATTACATACATATATCCATAATCAAAGACATACACAAAGTAGTGAAAGCCCAAGAATCAATACTTTATTATATATGTGTCAACACATCGCAGAAGAAACAATTTCCTTGATACATGATCATCTATTTATACATACACATTCAGTTACTAGGCAGTTTTAACTACTTAACTACATGGGTCAGTCGGTTTAACAAACACTTTAACCGAGTTGTACTTGTTGGAGTTACACACACACACACCTAGGATTTATTTTTCCTAAGGTTTTTCCTTGTTTATTAGTCATAATTAGTCATTATACAATCTCCTATATTTTAGGGGAGAATATTCCACCTGGAGAATATTCTCTTCAGTTGACACTTCAGTTTGACTAGTTGAGTGGAGTCTAGATGCTCCATTGGTTTTGTCACCATGCAACATTGGGATCATCACCAACTAATGTGCATTTTCCTTTGGATCATCACCAAACTAGTGCATTAATCATGATTCCCTAATATCCTCCTCACTTCATTATATTTCATTCAGTTAACTGAAGACTAATAGACTAGTTAACTTAGACTAGGTGGAAGTTCACTCCCGTAACTGCTTGAGAGACTAGACTAGGTGGCAATTTACTCCTGTAATTTTTGGTGTGTGTCCATATCACTCTATACCACTACTATGACTCATTAGTTACTCATGTATCCTATATCTATTGTAATTTATTCACTCTTTGAGTGTGGAATACGGTTAATGAGAATTCTTCCATTCTTTCTCTCTTGCTTCTTCTTTCTCAATTTCTCTCTGCAAATGTGTGTGGTATTTTCTAGCTAGATCTATTTTGTGTAGGTTCAACAAATTTACAGTACTTTGAACTTCGACAGTCGACTGTTGGGTCTATTCTATAGAATTGACTAGCCCCTTACAACATCTCCCCCACCTCAATTCTTTCTCATCCCAGGCAAGATGGGCTTTGTTTATTACATTTTGTATAAAAAGAGAAAAAAAAAGAGAAAGGGAGAGAGACAAAATTATTTTGTGCCGAGCTTGCTGATGTCTGAAGAAGTTATGTAGGATTGTTCGACTGTCCTTTTGGAACTAGTCCTTTGCCAATGATCTACTTGACTATTACTTATTCTATGCTTTCTATATTGATTTTAAGAGTTGTATGGAGGATGCTAGGTGTTTTTTTCTACAGTCGACTGTTGGGTCTAGTCGATAGAGTTGACTATCCCCTTACAACATCTCCCCCACCTCAATTGCTTGCTCATCCCAGGCAAGATGGGATTTGTTTATTACATTTTGTATAAAAAGAGAAAAAAAAAGAGAAAGAGCTTGTTGATGTCTGAAGAAGTTATGTAGGATTGTTCGACTGTCCTTTTGGAACTAGTCCTTTGCCAATGATCTACTCGACTATTCCTTATTCTATGATTTCTATATTGATTTCAAGAGTTGTATGGAGGATGCTAGGTGTTTTTTTCTATATATGTTGAGTAATTTCATGCCAGACATCAATTTACTATTGCGCTTCCATACCCAGTATCCTCATTTGTCCTAGAAGGTTCAGTTTTTCTGCTATTTCTTCATGGTGTATTGTGCTCGATTCTGAGACAATCTATTGTTCTATGTGCTCAATATTTTCTCTGAATTGAACAAGGAAATTGATTGAATTATCAGTCTCCATCTATGCTCCATGGAAATTGTGTTTCCAATTCTCTTTCTTTGGCTAGCTGGTTTGTAAGAATATCTTTATATTTATGTTATTCGTCATATTTCTAGTTTTTTCTATACTTTCGACCACAAATTTTTGTGCTATGAGTTTGGTGTATGAAATCGCAAAGTAGGAGAGACAATTACTTACCACCATATTCAAAATTACGACATGCTTGGTGGTTTCTTCCAATATTTTTCTAATATATTTGAATTTGGTGTGCTCTATCATCAAAATAATGGTTGTTTGGGAATGAAGTTTTTGACAATCACTGACTTCCTAGCTATGTAGCTACTACATATCCTCCTTTTCCTATCGAATATGGTCTACTTGCTATTGAATTTCCGTATTAGCTTTTACTAGAATTATAACCAAGTCTTTAAATCTTGCCACGGGGTCTTCATTTTCTGTCGGCTGTTCAATCCCGAAGTGCTTCTTGACTTCTTATTTTCACTCTTGTAATATTTTCTCTCATCCTTTATCTTTTCCATCTTGCTTCCTTCCTTGATAACTTTCTTCCATCTCTTTGATGACTCCTTTGTTATATCTTCATACAAGTCGAACATATGTTGATCAGATAATGTTGTTGGGTCAAATGTGGTTTCCACAACTGAACTTGAAGGGCTGGACGACTAGGTCGGTTTAATGACAATTATTGATGACTTTTTCTTCTTACCTTTCTTTGAAGATTTTGTTGAGTTCCCTTTTTTATCCTTTCCTTGCATTGGTTGTTGCTAATGTGAGGATGCCCGAGGGTGCTTGACATTTCCTCCTTTGAATGTCTCATTCTATAGTGTCTCCTATGTTACTTGCTGTAAAGAAGGTTGTTGATCCTATTTTGACCCTTGTTCTATTTCCTGCTCCTTATCCTTGGTCGGGCTGAGAGTGGTGTTTGATAGAGGAGTTTATTTAATGTTTTCCTCCCCTAGTTGATGTTTCTCTTCTGAATTTACTTGCTGCTCCATTTGTTTTGTTTGTAGAGGAATTTTTTTCCTTGTCTCTTCTTGCTATGTTTTATGAATGTTGATTTCCTGGGGGGTGAATTGTTGCTATTCAGGTTCAGTCAGGTGGACTGGCTATGTGGACACTTCTGGAATCTGTTCATGTTATTTTGGTTTGTCGATTTTAATTTCTTCATTGACCAACATGGTTGGATGATACGACTTTGTTTCTTCCAAAGATTGTTCCATAATGAGTTGTCTTTTCTTCTTTTTTGTGCAGTCGTTCTTCCACTATTGGTACCAGTTCAACCGGTGGAGACTCTCTTGTTAAATCTATTGTTGGGTTAATTGTTGTTTTCTTTCTTGGTGTCGGATATTTCCTGATTTCTAACTCTGTGCGGGTCTTTATGATTTGTGTCGGGTAACAATGGTGTCTCGATTGTCGAGGATATTTTTCTTCTTCCACCCCTAGTTTTAATTTTCTGAATTGTGGATTTGATCTACTTGGAATGTTATTTTTTGTTTTTTGTTTTTTCCATAGCCTCTTTCATTTCTAGACTGACAAATGAGCCCAAAATTTTCTTCATCGTATTTGTCTCTTGTTGGGTTTTCTTCTCTGACTGCTTTATTTTTTTGATAATTTTACTTGTGATTCTGGACAACTTTCGTTGGATTATTGGGTCATAGAAATCAATTCATTCAGTGGAATGGAAAGTTTCCTTCCAGATATGTTCTGTGTTGAATGAAATTTCTTCAACTTCGACTACCTTTTTCCCTTTGTCTCTCTTTTTTGCTTGCTTTCTTTTTGCGGGTGAACTCCTTGCAGGGGAAATTTCCAGTGTTTCTAGGTCTTCCACAAAGGGGATAATGTATAATTCTTATTCTCTTTCCTCTTCCTGCTCAACGTTAGTAAGAGGAAGTGCTAGAGACAACCCTTTATGAATTATTTCAAGGAAAATTTCCAAGTCCTCTCCCGTCTGTATTTCTATTTTTTTCAAAATTTTTCTCCACAATTGGCTGGTAGTGTAATTCCTCTAGTTCTAGGGCCGACTCAAGTCCAAACCAAATTTTGGTGTAGTCTAGTTCCAATTGGATATGAAAAGGCGACGAAAGGGCCCAAATAACTGCTTGATTGACCCACCATTTGTGTGAGGAATTTTTTAAGTTAACAACCCATAAGTGAAACATTTTTTGTGGGGGCATTGATTTGGAGGCACCAGCTCCCTCTGCTATAATTTTTTTATATTTTTCCATTGATGGTACTTTCCTGATTGTAAAGATAGGGTCACTAACTAGGATATATTGCTTCATTTCAATCCAAATTAACAAAGAATGGAATTTAATTTCCCTACCTGAATCCTGACATTCCTTACAGGTTGCATGGATAATGTCGGCGAGGTACTCTACTGAGTTGAAGACCTACGGCTTCTGAAATACTTAGAAAATCGACTTGATCATGGTATTTTTTACATCAGATGCCTGACCTGCTAGTGTAAACCATAGATATATGATGATTTCAATCAATATGTCGTGCAAGTATAGGATTGTATTGATGAACATGCGTTTTGAGTTCTTTGTCGTTGTCATCCTGGTTAGGAATTGTATACATTCGTTTGCATTGGCATTTTTTGGTACATTGACTACTGAATTTGGAATGCCAATGACTCTATGTATGAGGCCCCCCATGACTGCTATCATTTCATCCAAAGAGATGTATCCTTCATGATATCGAATGACTATGACTTTGGTCGCTTATTCCTTCCATCGATCGATGTCGAAAATTTGTGGAACTCCTAAAAGAGGCCCAATTCCTTCTTTTTCAAGGAATTTTGTTTCGAACTTCCAACGAAATTCCTCCATCCCCTAGTCAGTGGAGTTTATCCATTGCTTTCTCCAGTCCATTCCTTCTAACCGTGATTGTTGGATGTTTTACATCTAGACTTGAAGTGGTGTTGGAATCGCTTTGTCAAATTTTTGTTTTGTTCTTAGCTCTACCGCTGCTTTGATAAATTGGCCTCTAATTATTGGCATTTTTGAATCCTCTACAATTGTACTCAAAGGATCTGGAGTAAGAATTGGTTCACTCGTAGGTTCATTCGACTCGATAGTTTGTTGTGGAGGAGAAAATAACAATGAAGCACTTAGTCATCTTTGTTGATGGGTTGGAGGAATCTTGTGAGGGGATGTCTATGTCAGTGATGAACTGACACTCATGTGAGTCCCATTAGGCGTTAAAAGTGTCAATTTCTACTTGATGGTTGTACACGTCACATCAGTCTGTAGTTATGGTAATGGGTTCTCAATGGGATTCCATGTCATTTCAATCATTAATTTCTCTGACTTGTCCAACAGTCCTTTTTTCCCGCTCTTTAACTATGTGTTCGTTTCTTGAGTCAGAATTGGTTTTTCCTCATGCCAGATCGACTAGGTACCCTTTGTTAATCCATGATTGATACATGAGATGCTTGCCTAGTGTTTTTGTGCCATCATTTTTTTTATATATTTTTTTTGTTGGTTGATAATATTGGTAATTGCTCCATCGATCTATTGATTTGTTGTACTCTTATTTAGTTATATGAGGATTTTAGTCGCTTGATCCATGCTCAATTGAGTCAAATTTTCTACGCTCAGTTGATGAAGGTCTTCCTCGTTCAATCATCTTTCGTCTAATGAGTATCTGTCATAAATATAAGGATGGAGTTGAATGTTGTTTTTGTTTGGATATTTTTGCAGTTTTGCGACTCAACCAAGGACTTCTTTCTCTCTCCATTCTTCTATTTGTCATTTTTTTCCAAAACTTTTGTTGAATGGGACTTCTTTAATATTTGATTTTCCTATACATTTTTTCATACCTAAATTCTTACAACTAAATTTAGTTTGTTATTGTAAAGAGATTTTTAATTAATATGAAAGTTATTAATTTACATTTTTTTGACTTCGACTAGTTTGTTACATATAATATTTCATTTCTGGTCGATCCTAGTTGGCAACACTTTGGTAAGGTTTTTTCCAACAAGAATCCTTATTATTATGTGTTGTAGTTGTTTAGGTGGGCTCCATTAATTAAATTTTTAAATGGATGGCCCAACAAAGTTTGTAATTGTACAACTCCCATCGATAAGATGTCTTCTATAATGTACGGTCCTAGCCATGTTGTTTCTAATTTTTCAAGTTTACCTTTGAATCGATTGTTATATAACAAGACTAAATATCCATTATTTATGTCCTTTTTATTTAAATGTCGATCATGCGATGCCTTCTGTTTTTTATTCTAGACTTCCTGATGGTGTATTGATATTAACCTTCCTTCTTCAAGTTTGTTCAACTGGTAGAGTTTATCATCCATACTTATTCCCTTGTTGAATTTGGCAACATATTTCACCCTATTTGATTTGGCCCAAAAATGGACTGGGGGCATAGCATATTGTCCATAGATAAAATTAAAAGGGGTATGGCCAGTTGATCTCTTATATGCATACCTATACTTGAATAGAACTGGAGGAACTTTATCATCCCAGTCATTCTTGTCGATTCCACAGATTTTGGAAAGTCCCTTGTGTAATGTTTTATTGAACGATTTGACAACACCATTTTCTTGAGGATGGTATGCAGTTGTTCTTCTATGGTTGATGATAAATTTCTTGAGAAGGAATTGGATTGTCTCATTTACAAAGTGCATCCCTTGATCAATGATTAGTGTTATTTGACATCCAAATATTGTTATTATATACTCATAGATGAATTTTATTGCAACTTATTTGGTACATGATTCGATTGGCTCTTCTTCTTCCCACTTTGTTGCATACTTGACTGTAGTAATAATGCACTTTGCACCTTTTTTTTTTCTCTTTGGGGAAAGGGTCTGACAAAGTCGATCTCCCAAATTTCAAATGGTATGTTAGAGTTTATCGACTATAATGGAATTTCATTTTTCCACAAGGGTCGACACATTATTTTTCATTTGTTGCATTTTTTTACTTGTTTCTAACAATATTTGTGTCAGTTCGACCACCAAAGACCCTCGTGAAGTATTTTTCATGTTGTGGTGTCGGTCTAGAAGTGCCCTCCAGTCGGTCATGCATGTGCTTCCTCAATTATGTTTTCTCATTCATGTTCCAAAATGCATCTCCTTAAGGTGTCATCAGGTCCTAGTTTATACAGATATCCATTCATGATACTGAATGGTGATTCTTTTAGAGATAGAACCTTATTTTTATTTGTGGGGAGATCTTCAAGTGCTTTCCCCTCATCTAAGAATTTTTTTATTTATTCAAGATCTTTTGGGGCCACTTTGATGTGGAAAAAATGTGAATCCAGTAGGTCATCTTCTATGCCAGTCATATCCTCCCCCATTTCTAGTCGGGACAGGTGGTTGAGTCAGACATTCTTTTTGTTGGAGAAATTTATATTTTTGGCACACTAGTTCAGTGGGAGTTAAATAACTAGTTCTATTTTAGACTTTCTATTATATATCATCACTATTATGCTATTATGTATGCATGCAATCTGCTATTATGGAGTGTAATGTCTTATATATGATTTTATTACACTCATTCACTGTATCATATTGATCATCATCTATGTATCAATCATCAAATCATTGGAGTAATGTGAATGTATTTTCTCATTCTTCCATATTGAATCTCTCTTCCTTTATTTATAAGATTTGATTGTACTTTCTTTATCTAGATCTCCCATGAAGGTTTTGATGAAACATTGACATGGTATCATAGATACACTTCTTGGAGCAAGCTAGACAAGCCAGAGAATAATGAAAATCAGATTTTCGACAAGAAAAATCCGTCACTGTACCTTTCTATAGTGATTTATCCCCAAATATTAACCTTTTGAGGAAATGGTTCACTTAAGAAGTAAATAGACCGATTATGAAAGTGGGTTTTCAACCGTTTGGAAAAATTCTTCACCATTTTCTCATAATGTAAGTTGGAAGATCGCCTCCTGCAACTGATATGAATCTATGGTCGTACCTTTCTGCAGTGATTTCTCCCAAAATATTAACTTTTTTAGGAAACAAATCTCATGAGAATTAAATATACCCATTATTCAAGTGGGTTTTCAAATGTTTGATGAGATTCCTCACTGTTTTCTCATAAAGTAAGTCAGAAGATTGTCTCCTAAAACTGATATGAATTTTCACTTAAAGTGCCCTTTCAACAATGATTTCTCAGTTTTTCACTTGTAGATTGAGAGAAAAGTTTTAGGGGTTCTCAGACACAATGAGAGAGATAGATACGATACCTATTCTACAATAAAACTTGGTGGTAATCCTCACACCATACAATTATTTTGATTAGAATCCCAAGGAAGAATTCCAACTTAGAAGGAAAGGATTGTACAACTTGATGATGGGGACAAAAACAAAACCTACATAAAAAAATTGAGAAGAGGATATGGGCGAACCGAAAGGATGAAGTCACATGACTTATTCTTGAATTGATTTCAACTTATCTATGGTTTCATGTTTCCACATGCAAGACTCCAAACAAGATTTGGACCACCTTGAAAACTCTGTTGCGAAAGCAGGATGAGATGAGAGGTCATATGCTTGAGGTAGAGTTGAATACTTTGGATCCTAAAAGTTTTGATAATATACTTGATTTCTTTACTAAGTTTAAATATTTGTATTGATCTTAGCAACTTGTGGTATTGATAAGTATAAACAAGTGGACCAACTTATTCTAAGAATCTTGGCCAAGCTAAGACCAAAATATGTTGTCTATGTTTCCACTTTCCATTCAGGAAGGTATCTCATGGGAACAAATTGGAATATGCCTACCATGGATCAATTCATTGATTCTCTCACACATGAGTAGGAAAAAAACATTCATATGGGCCTAATCAAGGATCCCAAAGCACATGCACTCACCAGGCATGATGGAAAAGGATCATCCAAACATAACGTGAAGGAGAAATAGAACGAGAAGGAGGGATATTACAAACCATTTAATGATTCTTCAGGCTCCAAAGACTCTTAGGGTTCCAAGAATAAGAATAAGAAGAGAAATAAGTGCACTTACTTCAATAAACCAAATCATGAAGAATCAAGATGCATGAAGAAACATATCGATCTTATGGCACAAGCACTTCAACAGAACAACCTTGGAAATGTCATTCTAGAGGGAGTCAAGAAGTAGAAGGAAGAATATCTTACTCCTAAGAAATATAATCATCATGTTCTTGTTGCGATTAATTCCTCATCTGATTCATGGATTATATATTCTGGTGCATCCCATCATATGGCAGCGAAAGAGGAAGTTTTCTCTTCTTTGAGTCCATGCTCAAGACCCCCTATTCTCATGGGGGATGATACTCCAGTAACAATAATAGCAGAGGGGAGAGTGGAACTCCATAATGGAAGTTTTGAGAATGTTTTACATGTTCCAAATATTTCTATGAATCCACTCTCAGTTTATCAGATCACTCAGAAAGGTAAAAAGGTTGAATTTACATCATATTCAATTTTAGTAATTGACATGCATGACAATTCCATCATTGCAATTGGTGAGGTGGATCACAAGTCAAGGTTGTATAAATTCACCAAGTTTTCTGATGATGGCCCCTCTTTTCTACTTACACATAAGGATATTACTCTGCATACACCTCCAGTGCACCATGCATATACTCTTGTGCTTCCATTAGTTACAGACATCATATATGATTCCATACACTCAGATTTTGTACATGGAAATAAGCAGGTATTACAACCAGATAAGAAGGCAATGTCAAGGCTTCAATATATTCCCAAGAGGGAACAAACCACACTTCAGGAAAAAAGTTTCTTGCAGAGAATCCATTGGATTCAAAGAGGACTCAATCTCATCACGAGGAGTCTTCTCATGTACTTTCATCTTCTGAACCTACGATGCCAATGCATTGTTATATGGTTCAATCTGATGATGCACATACCTAGAATAAGGTTGTGGGCAATCCATTATGGCAGGAATCCATTCATAAGGAGTATGACTCACTCCTAAAGAATCAGACTTGGGAACTGGTTCCACTTCCACTACAAAGGAATATTTTTCAGGTGCACATGGGTCCACAAGATCAAGAGGTACAAGGCTAGCCAAGTTTCTAAAGGAATTCATCATATCCATAAAGATTTATGCATCTTCACGAAAATGTTCAGTGAGCAGAATTTCAGACTTTGCGGGATCATCTTGAAGTGAAGAACACACTTTCCTAGCAACTTACTTTTCTTCTTTT
>ML788135.1:126144-138654 GCA_009831015.1 Picea engelmannii | reverse complement strand
CCCACATGGTTTTTCCTCTTTCCTCATTTTTCAGTGTTCATTAGATGCATTGTACATGATTTCCTAACATGGCCTAGTTGCTTTAAATCATTTTTACTCCATAGTCATGTTCAGGGGGGGGTGTTGGAGAAATTTCTATTTTCGGCACACTAGTTCAATGGGATTTAACTGACTACTTCTATTTTAGAATTTCTATTTTAGATCATAACTATTATGCTATTATGCATGCATGCATTCTTCTATTATGGAATGTTATGTCCTATATATGAGTGTATTCCACTCATTCATTGTATCATATTGATCATCATCTATGTATCAATCATCAACTCATTGGATTAGTGTGAATATATTTTCTCTTTCTTCCATATTGAATCTCTCTTCCTTTATTGATAAGGTTTGTTTGTACTTACTTTAGCTATATTTCTTGTGCAGGTTTCGATGAAACATTGACACTTTTTTGTTGGTCGGACTATTATGTCAAATTCAAATTCTTGAAATGAAAATAGCCAATGACATATTTTCCCTTGATGCACTGGTTTGTTAACTAGATACTTCAGGTCTCAATGATTTGTAAAAAATGTAAACGGGTTCACAAGTAAGTAATGCCGGAATTTATAAAATGCAAAGATCATCAACAAGGATTCTCTTTCTGTGGTCAAATAATTTATCTCTGATTTATTTAGCTTCTTTTTGACATAAGTGTTAGGATGGTCGATTTTGTCGTCATATGGTTATGCAAGAACTGATCCTACAACAACATTTGATGAGTCAACATGTACATGAAATCCTCTTGACCATTCAGGGAATTTAAATATGGGAGCTTTTACTAGTTTTTTCTTTAAGAATTTGAATGAATCTTGATAGTCTTAGCTCCATATAAATTCAACTTCCTTCCGAAATATTTTTTCCATTGGAAAAATAATGTTTGAATAGTGGCGTATGAACTTTCCGTAATACCCAATATGTCCAAGGAATAATTTTGTTTTCTTTTGATTGACATGTGGTTTTAAGTCAAGGATGAGTTTGATTTTTTCCATGTTTACCTCCACACCATCCTTGCATATGACATGTCCTAAAAGGATTGCAATTGGGGTAGCCAAGATAGAATTCTTGATATTTAGTGATGATTGAATTTGCCTACATCTTTCAAGCATTAGTCTGAGCCATTGTATGTGACTTTTAAATAAGATGTATATGGTCTAGTCATTGAAATAGACAACCATAGTCTTGTAAATGTATTCTTGAAAGGCCTTCAACACTATCCTTGAGAATAATGAAAGGGAATTATTTATCCCAAATGGAATTACCCTTTAGGAAAAAGATCCAATTTCAGATACAAATGTTGTCTTTGGTTGGTCCTCTTTGGATATGGGTACTTGGTTGTATCTTGAGAACTTTTCTTTAAAAGTGTAACATTAATGTCCCATGAATTCGTTGATTATTTCATCAACAAAATGGAGTGGGGAACGGATCTGTTAGTGTCAATTTATTGAGTCCTTTGAAGTCGACACAAATTATTGAATTTTAAGGGCCATTATTCTTTGGATGGACCACCATGGGGCTTGCCCATTTTGATTTTTTCGATCGGGTATATAATTCATGCTGCTAACATTCTGTATATTTCTTTCTTCATGATCGGTTTGTATTTATGTTTTATTTTATAAAGCCATTTTTAATTGGTTTTTCCCCTAGGATGAGGTTGATTTTCATCTCCCCCATTTCTTGTACAAGTCCCTTTAAGTCTTTATTTTCCCGTGAAAACACATATTGGTAATCCTTCAGTAGGTCGATAATATATCAACTGTCTCCTACTCGTGCCATCTTAGGGAGTCTTGTATAGTATGGTTGGTCAAGGTCTCACATATATTGCGGTATGTCTCGGCTTGTACTCCTTGTGCATCTGCTACTCCTGTCACTTCTTCATTAAGACTGCAGATATATTTTGTGTGACCATCTTCACAATAGACAATACACCACATCAGGGATGATTTAAGGATGGAAATTTATTTTAAAATGTAGAAACCTTGGAGAATCTTACTAAACCTTCATATTCAAACTATAAATGTTTGGTAATATTTTTGTAAAAATATTCAAATTTATAAGGATTTTATATAGTTTGTATAATTTTTTGGTGATTATTAGGGTAAAATAATTTTATCCTATAGAATTTGGGCAAATCAGTTTTAGAATGGCGAATATTTTTTTTGGGAAAAACCATGGAAAATTAGCCCATGAGATAAATTCATCCCCTAAAATCATCCTTGCACCACATTTCATTTCTTCTTAAGGATAATTTTTTTAGAGTCCGTTGTAGTTGTTCTAGTTTATCCTCTATCCTTTTTTCTGTCATTGACAAAAATGACATGCCACCATTGTCTAATTCGATGCCTTGTTCTTTATACAGGCCTTCTTCACATGTTGTTATCTCATAGAGGCGTAGTGGTGTTTGAATTCGTTGAAGAAATACGGCTACATACCATTGTAATAGTAAATTTTGATCAATGGTCGATGAGATTTGGCTGAGGAGGTATTTAAATATTTTTTCATATTCATGAACCAACTCTCCTATTTTTTGATTTATCTCTTTAAGTTTATGTGTTTCTATATGCATAACATATTCATCTTTGAAGAATGACAAGAAGTTGTTTTTTATTTCTTCTTTCGATTGATTTTGATTCTCTGTATAATTCATGAACCATGTGAGAGCGTGACATTGAAGGGCTACACCGAATGGTACCATTTGTTTATCATCATTTGTGATGTCTACTGCATCCTAGAATTTTTCACATATAAATGAATTTCTTTTTGGATCCTCATCACCTTCATAAATAGGAATATTATTGAGTCCCATTGTTGTTTTATTTTTAATAACAATAGACTTTTGTGATGTTTAGTTTATCACGATTTTTTATTGGGATGTCAGGCTCTTAGTCAGTTGTTGTTGTGTCGACTTGTCCGTTGGTCGGTCTTTTGACAGATGGTTTGTCAGAAGTAATTTTTCCTTATTTGTTTTGAATCTTTCTTCTTCAGTTTGAAAACTTTGATCTTTATACTCGACTATACATCATTCCAACGAGCATGTCAGTTCGTGGTTATACTCTACTAAATTATTGCGTTCCTTTGATATGAGATATGGTAGGGGGGTCGACACCATGAGATCCTTGATGTGAATGAGCATGTTATCAACTTGGTTTAGGTTTATTTCTAGCTCGACTATGAGCATATCATGTATGTTCTCACCCTCGTCAGTTTTATACCATAGCATTGCAAACTGTTCATCAATCTGAAGCCTCTGCTGGAGGAATTCTTTGATTCAAGGGATAGTTACTTGAACATGAGGAGTTCATGTTGTGGGTCGTGAGTCTTCATAATGCACACTTACAGGTTGGTATTCAAGTCGATGGGTGCCCATGCTAGCCTCTATCAATTGTACTTCATTACTTCTATTAGGGGTTGCCACGATTGTTGTTATTGCAAGGTCTAGTTGATTCATGTTAGAATCATATTACTCACATGCTCTATCAAGTTGAAATTCCCTCACTAATTTTCTATTTGAGTTCCAATTGTGCCACATGTTGTGGATATCCTCTCTTTTATTTTTCTTCTTGTCTCGCTCCAATTTTTAGATGTCAGTCGTTTTCTTGTAAGTTTTCTTTCCTCTCGAACACATTTATTCTTCAGTCGAACAAACGTTGGTATACTATTTTATTACAATATATCATAGATCAACCAACCCTTATCACTGCCCCGACTTACTCGAAGTCAATGGGGATGGCCATGTTTATTGTTTGAAAAGGTAGTCCCTGGATTCTTTTGTATATTTGAACTTTGCTTCTAGGAATTCATCCCACTTCTTATCTTTCTATTCCAAATTACTATTTCACAATGGTGTACCTAGTCAAGGTTAGTATTCAACAATGTCGTCGAATCCTTTGTCGAGTAGAAATTTATGTAGTAGTCTTGGGACTTTGCACAAAAATCCATCGTGTAGCTCCCTGTAGAATTTGTATTTTATTGTGTCGATGTAAGCTTGATCATCAATAGATTGTTCTGTTATATAATATTCAATATTTCTTTAAACTCACTTGTTCAATCTCTTCCATCCACCGTTTATAATCTTGAGTTTTAATTTTTCATTGAGAGTCAATTTACGCATTCCCAGATTTGTTAATGTACTCAAATATGGATTATGGGATAGCCTCCAGAAATCATTCATGAGTCTCTAAGAAAAATATTGGTCTTTATTTTTCTAGTGTGAAGATATTACTTATTGCATAATTCTTGATGTAGTTTTTAATTTTTCACTCCCACCATTCGCGTATGTCTTGTAAATTTATCATCTATGTGATCTTGTGCATGCCCAGGTTCAAAACTACTAGCAATGAAACCAATGTTGTAATCTAGGGAAAAGTAGGGGATGTTACCAATAGTCCATCACATAGGTAAGAAAATAATAGATATTACATGCATACATCCATAAGAAAAGACATGCAAAAAGTAGTGGAAGCCCAAGAACCACTACTTTATTTCGTTAATACAACACAAAAGAGACACTTTTCTTGATACATGATCATATATTTATACATACATATTCATTTACTAGGTCGTTGTAACTACTTAACATCGTGGATCGGTTGGTTTAACAACCACTTCGACTGACTTGTACTTCAGACTTCAGTAGTCAATCGACTAATTCTTAGTCGACTGTCGAGTCTAGTCGACATAGTGAACTATCCCCTTACAACAATTAGCTTCAAGTAATTACAACTAACACGATCATATTCCTTTAATAAATATGTATTTACATCATTTCCATAAGGCTCTTAGTTCTGATGGAATGAAGGCCTTCTTGAGACACTCCAATCAGCTCATGTATCTACCTACCTTCAAGAAAACCAAACCGTTCATAAAAAATAAACTTAGAATACAAAAATTTCACTCTTCTTGCTATGACCACTGTAATACTTTTATAAATGAAATTATAGAGGGAAATAGGCCTATATTTTTCAAAGGAGACATGATTGTCTAACTTTGGGACGAGGTAAATGAATTTCACATTAAAAGGATCTAGAATCCTCCCAAAGGATGTAGATTCCTTTATCACCTTCAATAGATCCCCTTCTATAATATCCAAGAAACTTAGAAATAACTCCATTTCCCATCCATTAGGGCCAAGGATTTTACCCTTTAGAAAATATGTAGAATAGTGTGCAATTTTGTCAGACAGTTGGATTAGGTTGATGGATAGCTGGTATGGATTTTTGGTTGTCATTGATGTCAACTATTGGAGAGTGATATTGTATATTGATGACAACCCTTAGTGATTGATGTCAACCCTTGGAGAAAGTCCGATAGAGAACTCCAGTAGCACAAAGGTTTGGGTAATGTACCCAAGTTTGTTTAATGTAAAGATGTCTCATTATTGTCTTGTCATGGTTGATAATAAGTACAAATGGATGAACTCCAAAGTGGTCCCCTTATGGTGAAATCCCTCATGGGAATACACTTTGCAGATTGAGTTATCTTAGAAGTATGGTTAGAGAACCCATGATTATTTATGGAATAATGAGATGAAGGTCAGTGAATTTTTCAGTGAAACTATCATATATGGATATTGATTTTCATTCCATTTCCAGTGGTATGTGGAACATCACATAACTCCTCACGGTTAGAGAGTTATGGCCATGAGAAATTGGAGAACCCACGTTTGGGTAGTGGACCCAAGTTTGTTTGATGGATAATGGTATGAGTTTTGATATATTTTTAGATATTACTATTCTATATGGATAGTACATGTCATTCCATTTTTGGTGGTATGTGGAACGTCACATAACGCCTCACGGTTTGAGAGTTATGGCCTTACGAAGTTGGAGGACCCTCATATGTTGGCTTGAAGCCCCAAAAGGTCAAAGTAGTCAAAGTGGTTTAAGAGATTTTAGAAGGTAAATAATAAAGTGAAGTGGTGAGTGTACTATAATTCAAAGTGAATAAAAAATAAATTATTTAAATAATAAATTTAATGGAGAAATTAGAAGTGGATTGACGCTAAATTAAGGAAAGTGGGAAAAGTGACCTAGAAGATGTTTTTAAGGAAGCTACTTGGAGAGTATAAATAAGAGACAAGGATCTCTCATTTTAAATAAAACTTGAGAATATTGAATATATATAGGTTTCTAAGGTAACCAAAGGATATCTAAACCGAATTTCTGAGGGAAAATGAAGAAAAGAAGGCTGGAATTCAAGGAAGGATAAATTCTTTTGATGATGCTTTCTAAGGTATGTTATTTACAGGTAATCTCACCATTTTGGAAATATTTTTTTTTCTATAATGATTCAGAGAGTGAAATTTCTATTCCATTGAGGAAAAATATCCAAGTATCTGTGGTAAAAAATTCATCTTGTGGGTCGTTTTATTTTTGGAGTTACACTCCGTGGAAAATAGGGTTTGTGGCTAGTCCCGAAACTAGTCTAAAACAGGTGTTTCAGGTAAAAACGTCATAACTTATTCATAATAGATCCAAATTTAGTAAGACAAAATGTGTTGGTTACAATATAGTCTGTAGTATTTTTTGTAATAGTTTCAGATCGATTCAACAAATATTCCATCCAAGGAATTCTCTACAAGGTCGCTCTCTAGAATAAGCCAAAATTCAACAGGGTATGTCATTTTTGCTATAAATCCTTTTATGAGAGGTTCCAATTAGTGACACCTAGAGGAATTACATAAAAAACACTGAAGAACATTGTGTAATAGTTTCAGATATTTATTCATTACAGGTACAAAGTTATGATTATTTCAAGTTAGGGTTGTTGACTAATCCAAAACTAGTCATGTGAGACTAAAGAAAAGGTTGATGAAAATGCTAGTCCCTTGTTAAAGTTAAGGAATGTTTGGAGGTATGTAATCATTTAAACCCGGTCTATTAAATAGTTACAAATCATATTTGGATGATGTTATTGATGAGGGATTTTGGTTGAGGTACATGTTGGGTACATGGTTGAGACAAGTAGTTGATCAGTTGGCACATACATTGTAATATACCAGATATAAAAAGTATGCAGAACATAAATAAAATGCTAGAAATGGAAGAATAACAGTAATATAACCAACATAATCTCCACATTAACACATAAATGATATAAGAATAAAAATAGAAATAACACTTTGATTCAGAAAACAATGTTCACGGGCCTCTTTAAGGGGGAAACCTCCATTCGAGCAACGCTTTGTTACAATAATCTCCAAGATAGGGTTTTCATACCCTCAACCCTTATTTAGACTAAATATGTCTATCAAGAGAAGCATCTAGAGGAAGATCCTTCTAGAAGCAGAAGCTTCTATTAGGTCTTCTTACATCTACCTTATTCTATTTTATTGAAAGGCCTTATTAATATTGACCTTTGTTACATCCAAATATATTGATCTACCTATGTGCAGGTTAGGACCATAACGTGTCTTCCCCCTTAGAAACATCCTTGTCCTCAAGGCTTGAGATATGGAAACTGCTGTAGAATGGTAGCTGGTTCCCAAGTGGCATTTGCTGGATTTGTATCTTTCCACTGGACTAGAACTTCCTTGATGGTTCTCTGACACAGGCGACGCTCACGCTGGTCCAAAACTGCTTTTGGTTGTAGCCAAATGGATCCTTCTTCAACTAACTCGGGAAGGTTGGTTTGAATTTGGCACCTAGTTCCAATCACCTTCTTTAAGCATGAAACATGAAAAACAGGATGTAGCTTCAACTGATTGGGCAGAGCTAATTGATTGGCGACTTGTCCCACACGCTTGAGAATTGTATAAGGACCATAAAATTTGGGTGCTAGCTTTTGACAATGCTCGACCTTGAGGGAAGTTTGCTTGTATGGTTGTAGTCGCAGAAACACTTGATCCATTTCTGCAAATTGACGTTCAGAGTGACCTTGATCTGCTTGTTGCTTCATGCGATTCTGTTCCATGACCAAGTTCTCTTTAAGGGTACGAAGAATATACTCTCAAACTGTAAGTGGTTGGTCAACCGCCTGGACCTTTGAGGTACCTGGTAAGTATGAGAGAACTGAAGGTGGCTTCTGTCTATATACCACTTCAAAAGAAGTCATGTGTGTAGTTGTATGGTAGGAAGTGTTGTACCACCATTCATCTAGGGGTAACCATTGAGCCCACTGATTTTTCTTTTCAGAGGCAAGACACCTCAGATATGTTTCCAAACACTTGTTGACAACTTTCGTTTGACCATCAGTCTGGGGATGATAAGATGTGTTGAGATGCAATTGGGTACCCTATAACTTAAATAGTTCTTGCCAAAAATTGCTTGTGAAAGTTGGGTCACAATAAGAAACAATAGAATGCGGCATGCCATGAAGCTTGAAGACCTGGTCCATGAAAATTTGAGCCACCGTGGATGCGGTAAATGGGTGTTGAAGAGCACAGAAATGAGCATACTTAGAAAGGCGATACACAACCACCATTATGACTGATTTATTTCGCGATTTGGGTAAGCCGATAATACAGTCCATAGATATATCCTTCCAAATAGCAGGTGGAATCGGAAGTGATTGTAGTGTGCCCAGAGATTTGACTGTTTCTCCCTTGTTGTGTTGACACACCTCACATTCAACAACAAAATTACGGATGTCCTGTTTCATACCATCCCAGAAAAAAGAACGTTTGACCCTGTCATAGTTTTTGGTGAACCCGGAGTGCCCCATTGTGGGTGTAGCATGAAGCTCAGAAAGTACCTTGGATTTAATCTTTGATTGTTTGCTTAAATAAAAATGACCTTTGTATCGAAGCTCATCCTAGAGCCAAGAGTACCTTGGGGGAGCTGGAGCGTTGGTCTACAATTTTTGGATCAGATGGGAACTTTTGGGATCTTGTAGCCATTCCTGGCGCATAGCTTGGAGCCAATCTGGTACAATGAAGGAAAGAGAAAAAATGGATCCTTCTTCTTCATATTTTTGGTACAGTGCATCTGCCACCACATTGTCTTTTCCCTTCTTTTAAATGATCTCATAATCATATCCAAAGAGCTTAGTCACCCATTTTTTTTCTATAGGGATAATTCTTAACAAACTTCCGATAATACCCTGTTAAGCCCAGAAATCCATGCAAGCTTTTGAGAGTCTTTGGGTGCGGCTAGTCTTGCATATCTTCAATCTTTTTTAGATCCACCCTGACGCCATCCTTGCCAACCATATGACCCAAGTATTCTACTTCTGAGGCACCAAAAGAACATTTAGACTGTTTCAGGAAAAGTTGGTGCTGAGAGAGTAGATGGATAAATCGATCCACATGAGTAAGATGGTTTGTCTAGGTTTTTCTATAGATGAGGATATCATCAAAGAAAACTAAGACAAAATGATGGAGAAAGTAATGGAAGACATGATTCATGAGGCTTTGGAAGGTGGAGGGGGCATTACACAAGCCAAAGGGCATGACCAAAAACTCATAGTGGCCCTCATGAGTTTGAAAGTTTGTCTTGGGAATGTCTACCTCTTTCATATGTATATAGTGAAAGCCCGAGCGAAGATCAAGTTTAGTAAAGAATTGGGCGGCACTCAATTCATCCAGGAGGTCATCAATGATAGGAATGGGAAATTTGTCTTTAATGGTCAGTTTGTTGAGGGCATGGAAGTTAGGACACATTCTCCAAGAACCTTCTTTATTCAAGACCATGACTACAGGAGAAGAGTAAGGGCTCATACTAGGGTGGATAACGCCTGCATTAAGGAGTTCCTAGACCATTTTCTTAATTTCATTTTTTTGTGAAAAGGGGTGGCGATACAGACGGATATTGGGAGGAAGGCTTCCAGGTACAAGGGGAATGGAATGATCATGAACACCACGGGAAGGAGGGAGTCTTTGGGGAGTGGAAAATACCATTTGATGTTTATAAAGGAGGGCTTGGAGGTCTTGTGGCACTGGGGGTCTCTCTCTTGCTTGTATGGCATGGAGTTGGGAAATGACACCAAAAGCACCTTTTTTGAGCATCTTTTCCATGCGATGGAAACTAATGACCTCAGGTGAACCAACAATGATGCCTTGGAATTTATATTGGTGGCCTTCTTGGTTGAATTGCATGGTTAATTCCTTAAAATCCATTAGAATGGGACCCAGAGTTTGTAGCCAGTCTGCACCCAACATAATGTCACAACCACCCATGTCGATAGAAAACATATGGGATTTTAGGTGGTAGTCACCGATTTGGAGACACATTTTCACAGATCCCTCCACATTTCATGGAACCACCATTGGAAATCGTGATTTGGAAATTGTTGATGGCATGGATGTACCAATGAGTTTCTTGGGCAATGCGGCGATGGATAAAATTGTGGGTGCTTCCACTATCAACTAGAATGATTACCTTATGATGCTTGATGTAACCAATTAACTTGAGGGTTTGGGGAGTGGAGAAGCCAGTGACATCACTGAGGGAAATGACTGGTTCCACTTCAGGAGGGTCTGAGGGAGGGGTTATGTCAGTGATTTTAGGTGACTCAGACGCAAGGGGAGTTTCAACATCCTCTTCTGAAATATCCTCAGAGATGGCCATAAAAATATTTTGTTCCTTACACTTGTGGCCCAGGAAATATTTTTCATCACAATTATAACAAAGGCCTTTGAGTTGGCGTTCAACCATTTCAGCCCTGGTAAATTTTTGGATCTTTAATGGGGTGGAGGGAGTAGTGGGATTTACAGGTTTAGGGAGAGGGATAAAGGAAGGTTTTCGGTTTTGAGAGGATACAACCTATTGTTATTCTTTAGCTCTTTTACTATCCTCCACCCAACTCAAGGGTCAAGCCATGAGGACATGGGCCCGAATCTCATCCTTGAGGACATGGGCCCGAATCTCATGCCCTCTGTTCGAAAAGCCAGGCACTCAAAGGAAGCTATGAAGTCTTCTACGGTTCTTGATTGTTTCAACTTTGTCAAATGACCCAAATGGTTGGTGTCTGTGTTAAAGCGTTCATAAATCTCAGTCACAAATTGGGTTCAAGCAATATACCCTTGACGAGAAATTTTTGTCCATTGCCACCATTACCAATGTTCTTGATCTAGATGGAGAACACCATACCGGAGTTTGGTCAAGTCATCTGTAATGTCGTATAAAGAGAAATAATGTTCCATTTGGGTTACCCAACTAGTGGGGTTCGATCCATAAAATTTGGTCACATCCACTCGCGAAAGGCGTAGGTCACGTTGAAAGTGATGGGGCTGAAAGGTATGGGAATGGGAGGAATGTTCACCTTCAGTCTTTGGAGGTGCACCAGAAAAAGGATCATCTATAGGGATCTTCATTTTAGTGCAGAGTGATGCAAAGACAGATTCAAGATAGGTGGTCAGTTCTTGTTTGACTTTCTCCAATGAGGACTGCATGGTTGTATTTATGGTTGTATTGATGGATGTATCGATGGAGGCAACAATAGCACTAATTTGTTTCACTTCTTTTTGGGTCTCGAGGAAACCAGATTGCAAGGTGTTGAAGTGAGCTTCCAGGTCTTGGCTATGGTTATGGGCCATGAGGATGGGTGAACTCAAAAGGGGCGGGCGGGTTCAAAAATTTTGTTGAAAAATGATAAGGATGAATGTGATAAGGGAGAAGAGATGAATCCAATGGAATAGGTCTCAAATAATGGTGAAAAAATTTCCAGACTTTTTTTTTTTTTTTTTACACTTGCAAAGTTATACTTCGGTCTGAAGAATACTGCAGCGATGAAATCCACAAATGATTAACTAGAAAGAAATGTGTATTTACTTGGAAACCCGAACAAAGTTGCACGATAATAGATCTTGTCTGTTTTAATTTGTTTATGTTTCTGTCCCCCAAGGGTTAGGTATTCAAGGGTTCTACAGACAAGGGTTTTCCCTATGCTATAGCTCTATGATATACATGCAAGGTCCAACAATAGTACTCGGCCCAATATCTCAGGGCACTAACTAAGGAGGATAGACCGTACCCTTAGCCATACCACCCAACTACCCAGGCACTAGAGAGTATCTTCCTGAGTGTTGTTCTTGGTGGCACTATAGCAATCAAGTGGCCGATCATTTTATCTAAAGAGGGCTTCAAGAAGTCTAGGCCGATTCGTACATAGGTGATGCCTGATGCGCTAACACTCGAAGGAGTACCAACAGGGGTTACAAGGGTGGCTAATAGATGTGCGCCTAAGAACCACTTGTATTTCCTACATGTATGAATCCCTCAACTGCGGGTTTATGTGCGTAACGAAAAATCTATGTGGCTTAAAGATGCCGAAATACGTCTCTACACTGAAGAAAAAAAATCCCACAATTTTTGCCAAGGAAAGTTCTCTGATACCACTTGTAATATACTAGATATAAAAATTATGCAGAATAGAAATAAAATGCTAGAAATGGCAGAATAATAGTAATATAACCAGCATAATCTCCACAATAACACAGAAATGATATAAGAATAAAAACATAAATAACACTTTGATTCAGAAAGCAATGTTCATGAGCCTCTTTGAATGGGGCAACCTCCAGTTGAA
>ML788135.1:40447-126048 GCA_009831015.1 Picea engelmannii | reverse complement strand
ATCAAGAGAAGCATCTAGAGGAAGATCCTTCTAGAAGCGGAAGCTTCTATTAGGTCTTCTTACATCCTCCTTATTCTATTTTATTGAAAGGCCTTATTAATATTGACCTTTATTACATTTGAATATATTGATCTACCTATGTGTGGGTTAGGACCCTAACATACATGAGGTGTATATTTGATGATGTTGGTACATATTGATGAGTAGCTGACACATGATTTGTACATACTTGGTACATGGTTTGATGCACTTGTTATGGTATATGTTGATTACATGTTATTTGGTACAGGTTGGTGCATAGTTGATGCACTTGTTTATGGTACATGTTGATTACAGGTTGAGGTACATGTTGATGCATGGTTCATGTTTATTGGTACATTTTTACAGCGGTATATCTCACAATTATAGTGTGATAGTGGTTCCATCATTCTACTTCTTTTTCAGGGCGGTTGGACGAGGCAAGGATAGGTGGTTATAGCCACCTTCCAATTGTAGTCAGAGAACATAGGGGGTTTTAGCATCATTCTGGTTGTTGCCAAAGAATTGGGGATTTGGAGCTTCCCTCAGGTTGTAGCCTGAGAAACTAGGGGGTTGGAGCCTCCTTCCAATTACAACTGGAAAACAAAGGAAGTTGGTGCTTACAATGAATGTAATTATTCAAGACATATAAGAAAAAGCATTCCCTAGTTTTCTCCCGCTTTGGGTTTCCACGTAAAACACTGGTGTATTGTGTATGTGTATGATTGTTCATTTGTTCATTGCTTATTCACTCTACAATTATTGGATGATAATGATACATTGATATAACACTTGAATTATATGGTTATAAAAGATTAAATTTCTCTATTACTGATTCACCCCCCCTCTCAGTAATCCAACAATTGGTTTTAGAGCTGGTTCCTTCAAGAAATAGTTTAACCACTAGAAGGAGATCATGGATTATTCTGAGAATGGAGTACCAATGTTTAATGGTTTGAATGGTTTTAAGTATGAGATGTGGAGCATAAGGACAAAAGTATTTTTATAGGAACAAATAAATTATATTTGGATATCAGTTGTTACAAGATATGATAGTTCAAAAAGGGAAAAGACTACAGCCAAGAAGGAATTGAGGAAGAATAACAAAATAGCAATGGATTTCATCTAGGAAGGATTACCTAATTCGGTAAGAGAAAATGTTGGTAAATGTTCATAAGAAAAAAAGTTTGGGATAAGTTACATGACATATATTGTTCATCCATCGCAGATTCAAAAAATTCCAAAGAAGATGCAGATACAAAACAAGAAGAAATATGCTCATCATGTCAGACAGATTCAGAAGAGGAAGAGTATGAAGAAGAAAAAGTTGATTACAAAGAAAAATTGATCAGTGAAATTAAATATTTAAATAAATAAAGAGAAGAAAACAAGTCATCCAATAAATAATTGATGAACCAAAAGGAAAGTGTTCAAGGTTCTGAAAATGATCAGCAGGTCATCAAGAATTTAAGAGCTCAACTAGAAGAGGCTAGAAAAATTGAAGAAAGTCTAGAATATCAAAATAAATGTTTAAAAGACAACATAGCAACACAAAAGGAAGAAGCATAAAAGAGAGAAAAGATATTGATGGATCATCTCAAGGAAAGAACCAATGACTTAAACCAACTTGAGGAAGAGTTTGGTCAAGAAGAGAGAAGAATGGAAGAAGAAATAATTACATTGAAAATCCAACTTGAAGAAGCAAAGCGAACAAAAAAGGTCATGAAGTCTCAGATAATGAAGAAAGAAAAAGAGGTTTAGAAGCTTGAAGAAGAAGTTGTCACATTGAGAAGTAAAATTGTCAAGATCAACAAGAACATTGAAAAGACAGAAGCATCCACATCAATTATAGAGAATGAAGAGAAGCACTCTAGGTTGGTAGAAAAGAAGAATGAAGAAAATAGAAAGAGTTATGCAGAAGTACTCAAAGGAAGGAATCATGGTCAACCAGAATCTAAGAAAACTATTGAAGATGCATCGTCAAGAAGGCCATCCATGTTCAAGCCACAAATAATCTTCAATCATGATCAGTCAAGGAAAAAATTCAGAAGGACTACACCACAAAGAATATCATTCACTCCCAGGTATGCAAATTTATTTTATGGTAATTGTTTTTATTGTACTAACTTTGGACATAAGGTTGCAGATTATAGGGATTATAAAAGAAATGTTCAAGAAAGAAGTGACTATGTGGTTGCACGTAACATTGAGTGTTACAAATGTCATAACTATGGACACATAGACAATGATTGTAGAAGCATGATCGATACTTCCATGAAAGAGAATATTGATATCAGATATAATAAAGTATGGATAAGAAAATAGGAATAGCAGGTGAACAAATACCAGGTACCAAATATCGCAAGATTGGCAATAAAACGAGATGAAGGAAATTCTATAGAGAAAAGGAAAGATGTCAGATACATAAAGGTTTGGAAAATATATGAAAGAAAGGAAGGACAGGTAAATAAGGAATGGGTTCAAGATATTGTACTTTCAGGCATTGTAGTGAAAGATGAATCCATAGACAAAAAGAAAGAAGTCGGAGCTTAGAGAGATAATGAATCTAGCAATGAAGATGATGATGAATCTACCAATGAAGATGATGATGAATACACATCAGAGAAGGAATTGTTTTGAGCCATCCGACTTAGAGAATCCCAAGTAATATGAATATTAGACAGGGGGAGTCTATGGGATCACTGTGACAGACCAAAGAACCATCCTTCAAGTAGCTTGCAGAGTTTGAGAAGACAAATTCAGAGCAATTAGTTAGCATAAGTACAATTTGATAGAGTAATCAAGACTTCATGATAGTATAGTGATAAATGGGTCAGCATTATGGACAGTTGCACAAGTAGATTCTTGGACAGTATGGATGAGAGAATGGATTCATATATTGTTTCAGAGAGTGGTTCATAGATAAAGGAACATTATCATAATGGATGATAATTACACAGGAAATGGCTCGAACAACGCTAATGAATTCCAAATTAACCAATATTTTTTGGACACATGTGGTGCATACATCAATTCACATTCAAAACAAAGTAATGCTCAGAAAAAAACGATGACAAAACTCCCTATGAACTATGGAAAGGAAGCGCAGAAAATAACCTCTACTTCAAGGTAACTCAAGGTAATATTTTATTAATTTAAATTTATGTTGATGATATTGTTTTGGAAGTACTAATGACAGGTTAAGCCATAAATTTGCAAAGGATATGAAGAATGAATTTGAAATGTTGTTACTTAGAGAACTATCCTTCTTTTTGGGTCTTCAGATATGTCAAAGAAACCAAGGATTTTTTATTTCTCAAACTAAGTATATCATAGAAATGATAAAGAGGTTCATAATGGAAGATTGCAAACCAGTTACCACTCCTATGCAAACCAGTTGCAAGTTGAGCAAAGATGACGATTCAAAGTCTACAGACCAGAGGCAATACAGGTCAATGATTGGTAGATGACTATATGTGACAACATCCAGACCAGATGTAATGCAGGAAGTTGGATAGGTGGCACGAGTTCAAGAAGCACCAAAGGAATCACATGTATTAGAAGTGAAGAGGATTTTTAGATATCTCAAAGGAACATAAGAGTTTGGATTATGGTATCAAGAAAGGATCTATCACTTATTGCCTACATAGATGCAGATTGGGAATTTTGCATTGATGACCGACGAATCACCAGTGGAGTAGTGTTCTACTTGGGTGAGTGTTTAGTATCTTGGATAAGCAAGAAAAAATCATAAATATCCTTATCTACAGCCGAGGCAACATATATTTTGGAAACATCTTGTTGTACACAAGTTCTATGGATGAAACAAACTTTGATAGATATACAGGTTGAGTATGATGAGCCCATTCCAATCTATTGTGATAATAGAAGCGCCATCATTATCTCAAAGAACCCAATGATGCACTCCAAGACGAAGCACATTCCAATCAAGCATCACTTTTTATGGGAACATGTTGCAGAGAAGAACATGAGAGTTGAATATGTGGGAACAAAATAAAAAGTGGCATACATCTTTACAAAACCGCTTCCACGGGAAGCACTTGAGTATCTTCGCCAGAGACTAGGAGTAATTTCTACTCCAAAATGAATTCTTTTGAATGCTTATCTTATATGTCTTAGATGTACATGAGGAAGCACCATAAATAGGACAACGGGGGAGAGATTTATTATATGCAAAGGTAAATGCTTGGAGAGAGAGCATAGAAGCATGTTTCCAAGGGGAGCGATTGTCACAAGGGAAGAATGAGCAATATGACTTCAGAGTGATACCCTTTGTCAAAGGGGGAAATATTATTCATATGAAGGGAAAGAGAGTAATTAGAGGATTATAAACACAAGGAAAAATCAAAGGCACGTAGACAGGGGGAGCATCCCCAAGGTAAGTTTAGTCAGGAGGAGTAGCCCCAAAGGGAGATACCCTTTTCCATTGATGTCAAAGGGGGAGAGATAGAAACATTGATAAAGAGTATAAGAATGAATGTTATCATGACTAAGTGTTTCCATCAATGCCAAAGGGAGAGATTGTTAGACAATTGGCTTAAGTTGATGGATAGTTGGTATGGATTTTTGGTTTTCATTGATGTCAACTATTGAAGAGTTATATTGTATATTGATGAAAACCCTTAGTAATTGATGTCAACCCTTGGAGAAAGTCTGGTAGCAAACTCTGGTAACACAAAGGTTTGGGTAATGGACCCAAGTTTGTTTAATGTAAAGATGACTCATTATTGTCTTTTCATGGTTAATAATAAGTACAAATGGATGAACTCCAAAGTGGTCCCCTTATGGTGAAATCCCTCACAGGAAGACGCTTTGTGGATTGAATTATCTTAGATGTATAGTTAGAGAACCCATGCTTATTTCTGGAATAATGAGATGAAGTTCAATGAATTTGTCAATGAAACTATCCTATATGGATAGTTATTGTCATTCCATTTCCGGTGGTATGTGGAACATCACATAACTCCTCACGGTTAGAGAGTTATGGCCATGAGATGTTGGGGAACCCAGGTTTGGGTAACGAAACCAAGTTTGTTTGATGGATAATGGTATTATTTTTGATATATTTTCAGGTAATAATATTCTAGATGGATAGTACATGTCATTCCATTTCTAGTGGTATGTGGAATGCCACATAACTCCTCACAGTTGGAGAGTATAAATAAGAGGCAAGGCTCTCTCATTTTAAATAAAACTTGAGCATATTGAATATCTATAGGTGTCTGAGGTAACCAAAGGATATCTAAGCCGAATTTCTAAGGGATGTGAATGAGATTCAAGAAACTGATGCATATTTTTTTTTAAGTTCTCTGTTAAGTATTGTAATCACATATCTGTGTCCCAGACTGGTTGTAGACACCTGATTCCTGCAGCCCCCCTACCTCTACCTCGGGTGAGACTTCATCTTCTTTCCAGGTGTTGCCGAAAGGGCCAGTAGTTGTGTTGTTGAAGCGTTGAACCCTGGGTTTGCCCTTTTGCCAACATGGATGCAATTCATCTTTGGGAGGAGATGTGCAGTCTTTGGAGCTATAGGTCTTGAGGAGATCATCACCATATGTTGGATAAAAGGTACAGTTACTGATCTTATCTTCTACTACTTTCTATTCATTTATTTTGGTATGTTTGGGGTAGTGTAGAAACTAGATTGATTTTTAGGAGGTCATTTTCTTTGTCTATATCCTAAACCCTCATATAGTTATAGGGGGATTTTCTTGCTAGAAGAATTGGTGACCATACTAGGGAGTCTCTCTAGGGTTTTTAGGGAGGTTTTTGGGTTGTTGATTGGTTTTTTGTTTTCCTTTTAAGTTTCAATCAAGTTTATTGATTCTTTTAAGGGTTTTTGGTCACTTGCAAGGTGCATACCAACTTTCCCTTCCCTGTAAGTCTTACTTGTATTTTTATTTTTGAAAAGTCTCATAGGTGTATGCACCCTATTTTGGTTCAAACCGTGTACATACGGGCTCTGCACAATAGAAAACCCGTGTACATACGTAGGTTGCTAATGTAACAACCTGGATCTCTGTGTCTTGAATTTTTTTTTTAACAAAGATAAAGTTTGTATATTTCCTGATAGAAGTTCAGACTTCTGAGGACTTTCTTGAACTAGTCAGAGTCTTTGTCTTTGGCCTTAGCTTGGGTTAGAGTTTCGGTCAACTTGTTCCTTAGTATTCTTTTGTTTTCCCTAAAAGGTTTAGAGCAAGTTGTCAAGTTTTAGATCCTCCTTTTGGTTTCTTGGTTGAATCCTTGTGATCTGCAGTGGGCTTAGGGTCTTTATCAATCTTGTTTTTAGTTTTCTCTTTGTTCCTATTTCTTTCTTTAAAAAAAAAAAAAAAAGTGTTTTTATTTCCGTTTTTCTTGTTAAAGCAGTTCAAGAAATAAAATAAAAATAATTTATTTTCTGGCATTTAGTTTGGTAAAGTAGTCAAGGTTGTTATTCGAAAAAGAAAAAGAGTCTTCATTTCAAAGTTCTTTTCAATTTCCTGAAATACAAGTAGTTTTTCTTAGTCAAACGAAAGAAAGTTTTAGGATTTATTCATTTACAAGATCTTGAAATATTGATTAGAAAAGTTGAATTTACAAAGAATTTTTAGAAGATTTGCTTTTAATTTCGAAGTATTTTTTTCTTTCAAATTCTTTAAATTTCTCTTCCTTTTTTGTCTCTTCATAACACCATCAGTTTCACTACTGCACCCTTTGCGTAAATCAAGCCTTAAAATTAACACTTAATATAAAATATATTAGACTTTATGTTTGTAGGGTTCACTGACTAGTTTAGGGGTTTAGGGCCTTGAATTAGGTCTGAAGAGGAAAATCTTCAAGGCCACTTTAAAACAAACATTGGAGTCTGAGATAGGGAGTGGCTTAATTCCAATGTCGTAAGAGTTAGCTGGGACCCCCTTCTAACACAGGGGATAAACACAAGGTCATGTGAGGAAAGGAAGAGGAGATAAACCCTCCAAAGCTAGTCTAAACACAATGAGGATTGTATATTGAGTGTCTTTCTCAGGAACAATACCAATCGCATTTTCCTACAAATCTTTGTGGACCTCGAATCCATTCGAGATCCTAAGTTTTCTTCTAGACCAATTGATTTTGATACACTTGAAGGGCTTCAAACTTGTTATTCTACTCATTACGATCTACTCGACTATCAACTGTACCCACCTGGTGACTGACTACAAGTTGG
This sequence comes from Picea engelmannii, assembly GCA_009831015.1. Taxonomy (NCBI): domain Eukaryota; kingdom Viridiplantae; phylum Streptophyta; class Pinopsida; order Pinales; family Pinaceae; genus Picea; species Picea engelmannii. Next base: position 118,823 of record ML788135.1, on the reverse strand, counting down.
AAACCTAGTTGCCCATATTTTACGGACTTACAAAAGTGAATGCGTGGGTATACCATGGTACCTAGGGAAGACATCAAATTACGCTTCATAGAGTATACCCGGAGGGTGCTTCCATGTTTTGAGTTTCACTTGCACTGGTTAATTTCTCTAGTGTTGATTGGCATAACCATCCTTCCCAATAGTTAGATGATTGCTTGATTTATCTTTAGGAAAATTTTTAGTGTGTGCTTATTGTTCCACGCTAGTCAAACCTTACTGTGTCGTTTGATCATTTCACAAAGTGGAATATCAACAACTCCACTGGACACAAAGGCTTCAAGGCCTATTGCAACTCACTTTGGATTCACCTCTGCCACCATTGAGGTGAAGAATTCAACAAGAAGTGTCATACGTAGTGACTGGGTTGTAGGAAACTGTGCTCAAGCCTGCTCCGAGAGGCGAATTTCTAGCTATGGAGGAATCCACCATTTTTTACCTTGAAAATGAATATTTCAGGCTAACTAATTTGTCGATTACCAACTAGTCGGTGTTGATATTGATTCAGATTGTCCCTCCCGAAGTGACATCTTCTAAGCGCTAGCTAGTTCTACGAGAGACAATGGAAGCGAATGCTTCTACTTCATCCGAGAGTCCATGTACTCCTGTTATGACTACTACTGGAGGGGGATTCCTACCTCCTCCCCCATCTTCGCCAGTCAGGACCTCAGTTGTCCCGACTCCCACGAATTTGGGTAGTGGTTTGATACCTTTAACAACTTCGACCACTGCTCTATTTATGCAGAATGCGACGGGCCCTCCTTCTCATATGGGATGCATAACTTTGATACAAGCTCGGTTCTTACTTATTATACCTTATAGACCATGGGTATGGGGGTAGGGAGATGAAATGATCCCTTGCAAGGGTCAACCATGGACACTACTATCCCTTACGATGGGGTTCATATACCTCCTTCATCCCCTTTGCTCGACGGTGATTTTCAACAACTAATTGGGCCAAATGATAATTATAGCTTGTTTGGTGGTGGAAGTTTAGGGCCTTCATCTTATACAACTCTAGTGAGATCTATGTCGTTCTCTTTGTTTGGTGCGTTTGGTAACAATGCTTTATCTTTGGTCAATTTATCGAATGGGGGCAACCCCATCTTTGGTCAATAGAACCTAATGCAAGGTACCATTCCTTCATAGGGAGAAATGACTGGAGTATACTCCACATGGGGTCTTTGGAATCCTTGGCAAGACATGGTTCCCTCGAAAGTAATGTTAGTCAAGGGTAACCCCTTCCATATTCAATGGAACCGTGTGTAAGGCTTTGTACCCATTCCCGTCAGATCGGCCGAGGGGATCCCCTTCCAAGGTCCTTGGAACACAATGTAGAGAGAAATCCCTACATAAACTATTTTTTCCAATTTTAGGAGTCAGTCGATGATGCCTCGAAAGACGCAATTTCATTTTGCTGGTCAAGGCCATGGATTCTATCAAAACCCTGGCCAAAAATCCAACTTTTCTTGGCAACCTAGTGCTAGTGAAAATCTGGGTCTTTCTTTTCCTGTAAATAATTCACAACCAAAACTACCCTTTTTGTAAACTCTACATTTTTTAGACTTGTCGATGTTACTGAATAACACAACCTATCACAATCCACATTAGCCCCTCATGCCAACTAAGTTTCCTTCATATATTCTGGAATTTGAGGGCAAGCCTAGCAAAGATTCAGGTGATCATGTGTCTACATTTCACTTGTGTTGCTCATCAAACTCACTAAAAGATGCCTCTTTTCAATTATGTGTTTTTCAATGCACTCTTATAGGGGGTGTTGTGAACTGGTATATTGAGCTCGATGGCTCTAGGTACTTTTACTTTAACGAATTGGCGATGGTATTCTTGAACCATTTCTAATTACCTGTGAGATACGATGCTGACACTGAATTGCTGGCCAACTTTGAGAAAACTGAGGCCAACCACATCTCTAATCATATCTGATAATGGTGATGAAGAAAGAGCTTGATTAAGGTCAAGTTTCCTTCTTCTTTCTTGCTTGAGTGGTTCTTGAAGTCTTTGGTTCCTTGTATATTCAAGGACGTAGCAAATTTCAGGGTGTTTTCAGAAGAGGAGGCTATTATGAGAGCCCAACATCTTGAGTTGATATACTCTCAATCTGACATGCTTTATGAGATCTTGCCAGATGTGCCACAGTCTACTCTCGATAAGGCTAAAAAAAAGTCTAGGCCCCACACCAATGGCATTGTGGGCTCAGCGCAAAGAAATTCCATGGATCTGTTGTCAAATTAGTTGCAACAATTTTTGATACAACAGATTGTGGCCAGAAAAAATCCAAGTTCAGTTGTGCCCCCTACCCAGACATCATATGTACATAGTGTACAGTCGAAGAATCCCAAGGAAAACAAATAGATCGAGGGAAAGAATAAACAACGAAATAAGAAGGGTAAATGGGATAAAAAAGCTACCAACAATGTTGGTGGGGGGAAAATGGAGAAGAAGAAGTCAAAGTATCGATGTAATATCTACACAAAAGACCACCTGACTCATGTATTCCCTCAGCTTGCAGAAGACTTGAAGCTATTAGCACAAAAACAACCTACTGTGTTGATGAACCCTTTTCCACAAGGGTAAAATATGCCTCAGGCTTTCGCATCCACAAGCATGACAAGGGGTAGTCACGGACCCCCCGCACCTACCAATAACAACCTGTACATGAACGTTTACATGATGAAATCCGATGCTCATTTGTTGACTAGCACTCGTGACTATGAAATTCCAAAATATTTCGAGAAGGGAAAGGAAACCAATAACCCATCGAATCCTCTCAAAATTGAGAAGGCGGTGGGAGAAAACATGACTCGCATCCCTAAAGGTGCATTTAAGAAGGCTTCCCATAATCCAAACGTGAATGCCACTCAAAACTACTCTATTGTAAAGGACTTGGTACAGACCCCTTGCGCGATGTCGGCTGTGGAGGTCCTCCATAGTTTCCCCTCACAAAGAAGATATATGTTGTCCGCCTTGGGAGAGGCAGAGACTAGAAACCTAGGGGCGATTGTTTTTGATCCAATCAACTTAAAATATCATCTTCCTCACCATGTTTCCTTTCAGATAGTAGTGGATTATACTAAGAAATATTTTACATGGAACATTTTCCATACAGTGGTTGATGAGGGTGCCTTGACTTATGTGATGTCACTGGCATGTTGGAAGGCCATTGGCCAGCCTGATTTTTATCCATCGCTTACGTTACTTACGACTTTTGACAGTTGACCTTTTAGACCACACAGAATAATTCATTCATTTCCCATGCAGTTAGGGGGTAAAACTGTGTGTGTCAAAGTTGAAGTGGTTGATGCACCTCTCAACTGCAATCTTTTGTTAGGAAGAAGTTGGACTTATACGATGCATGTGTTGGTTGCTATGGTTTTTTGGGTATTATTCTTTCCACATGAGGGTCGTGTTGTGACCATCGACCAATTGTCCTTCTCTCATCCTTAACCTTCATCAAGGGCTTCCATGGTCCCGATGATTGATAACCCACAACTTGACACTTTCAACTTAGGTGTCGGTTTGTTTCCATCATTGATGGGAACTTTTGAATACCTGTTGCCTTCCAATGATGTAAATCTTATATTGGTTGTTCCTTACCAACTGAAGGCTACAATTTTTCAAGTGTCATGTTTTATAATGAGCTAGTTTAATGACCCGTAGACTTTACCTTCCCCATCGTATTTTATGGAAGGGATAGGGAACCCTAGCATGGCCATGCCCTTATCTGGATCCGAGGTTGCATACAACATTGTCCAATAAGCCTCAGCCAACGAAGATCTAGCTCTCTCACAAGAGTTAGATCCAGTTCTCGAGCCTATTTGGGATCAATATTCTCTTTCCACTCAAGATCCTTTAGACTTGGTCTTACCCTCTGACGAGGTGATTCTTGAGGAAATGACTGGTATCGACAGACCTTGGGATGATCTACATCATAGATCTTATTTTCTTCTCAAACTTAGGAGAGTGGAGGCAGGAGAATTTGTTTTAACCGTGAATGGAGATAGCCCTTGTCCTATCAATCCTATGTCTACACACAAAGTTTATGCCGAGGGTAACATAGAAATAATTTCTACAATGATTCCAATCGACATCTCCAAAACCCCTAGCATCGTGGAGAATGTTTTCGTCGGAGAGGATTTCTCCCCTGAAGAGATTTGAACTTACACCGAGTTATTCAAAGAGTTCCACAACCTTTTTTCCTAGTCTTACAAGGATATGTTAGGCATCGACCAAGGAATTGTCAAACATGAAATCATGACTTATCCTGATGCCAAACCGGTCCAACAGAAGCTTCTTCGGGTCAATCCTCGAAAAGAGGCAACAATCAAGGCAAAAGTAGAAAAAATGCTCAAAGACGATTTTATCTACCCTATACAATTGACATAATGGGTGTTGAATATGGTTCCAGTTAACAAGAAATAGGGCACGATTCGTGTTTGTATGGATTTTTGTGATTTGAATAAGTCATTCCCAAAAGACAATTTCCCAACCTCATTTATTGATCAAATTTTCGATGAATGTGTAGGATGCGAAGTATTTTTGTTCATGGATGATTTTTAAGGAAACAATAAGATTCAAATCAAACCTAAGGACCAACATAAAACAACTTTTATTTGTCCTTGGGTTACCTTTTTGTATCTAAATATGCCTTTTGGCTTGAAGAATGTTGGAGCCACCTTTCAGCGAGCCATGCCATTTTCTTTTCATGACCTCAAACACATAATAGAGGTGAACCTCGATTATATAGCATCACATTCTCTCAAGAGATCCAATCATCTTGCCCATCTATGAATAATATTTGAGCGATGTCGCTACTATCGGATTCACTTGAATCCTAACAAGTGCATTTTTTGTGGGACATCAGGTTATCTTTTAGGTTTCATTGTATCGACAACAAGGATCATGGTTGATCCTCTCAAGGTTGAGGTGATAGTTCAATCTCCTCCCTTATGCATGATACCCCAACTTTAGATATTACAGGGGAAAGTGAATTTTCTTTGGTACTTTGTCGCTAATTATGCTGAGATCAGTAAAGGGTTCATGCGTATTTTGAAAAAAAGGGGTCCCATTATATTGGGACAAAGCTTCTCAGTGCTCTTTTGAAGTGTTGAAATGTGCCTTGATGTCTGCCCCTCTACTCCGAACTCTTGATTATAACAGACATTTCTTGTTATATTTGGCTGTTGCAGAGTCGACCATCAGCATGGTGTTGGTTCAGGAGGATGACATGCTTGAAGAAAACATTATATATTATCTTAGCCAAGGCCTGGCTGGACCAAAACTCAACTAATCTCATGTTGAGAAACTTTCTTTTGCATATATCCATGCTGTCCAACGATTCTGTCACTACATTATTCTTTGCAAGACCACCATCATTGCTGTCATCAACCCTTTCCAATATGTGTTAACACGATGGGTCATTGGCGGAAGGATCAATAGATGGATAGTAATACTACAGGAGTTTTATTTTGAATTTGTTTCTGTGAAATCAAAAAATTCATTGGTCTTTGTCGAACTCATTTCAAAACTCTCAGTCGAGTCTAGTGATATCATGCCCGAAGAATCACCTATTAATGGAGATATTTTTCTAATTGAATCTTCAAACCCATGGTATGGATATATACTTGTGTATCTTCAAAATTTGAAGTGCCCTGCCTATCCTTCTCATGATGAGTGTCGACAAATTCGACATCAGGCGCGCAACTATCTTATCCTCGATGACACGTTGTATCGTCAAGGTGTAGATTGCATTCTTTGGCGATGTCTTACCAACGAAGAAGCAGATCTTGTTTTGAATGGATGTGACACTGAAGCATGTGGTGGTCATTTTTCTGGGTTGGAAACAAACCAAAATATTATATGTGTAGGTTACTTCTAGCCCTCATTAATCAAGGATTGTGTAGAGGCGGCCAAGAAGTTCCACCTATGCCAGATATTCTATCGGCATATGTGGGCACATCCTACTCTTATGTTTCTGGTCATTGTTGTTGGTACTTTCACTAAGTGGGGGATTGATTTTACTACATGTCACCCGACTTCAGCCAAGGGGCATCGTTACATCATTGTAGCAGTAGACTACTTCACGAATTGGGTCAAAGCTATGCCAACATTTAGAAATGATGGAGAAACCGAGACCCTTTTCATGTTTAATCAGATAGTAGAAAGGTTCTGTATCCCAAAGGATATTGTCACTAACCATGGCAGTCACTTCTAGAACAAAATGATGACTGAATTAATGTCAATTCTCGGGTTCAAAATGGAAAATTCATCACCCTACTACCCACAAGGGAATGGTTAGGTTGAATATGTGAATAAGTCTCTCAATATTATTCTTCAGTGGATGATCAATTCTACCAAGTCGAATTGGAATTTGATGTTGTATTCAACATTGTGGGCCTATCAAACGTCTATGAAGAATGCCACCGATTTTTCACCTTTTCAACTTGTATACGAGCTGGAAGCAATATTTCCTATTGAATTTTAGGTTCCTTATTTAAAGTTGATAGTGGAATTACTGCAGGACACTTCACTTCTTGAGGAACGCCTTCTATATCTCAAGTAACGCGATGAGAAACCTTGTGACGCAACATTAGCCATTAAGGATCATAATAAATGAGTCAAGTGTCAGTATGATCGATCCATTCTTCCTGGGATTTTCTCTGAAGGAAATCTTGTCCTGGTCTATGATCAAGACAAATATCCCTTGGGGGTAGGCAAGTTCAAAACCATGTGGTTCAAACCATTCATTGTGAAAGAGGTCTTAGAGAAGGGCACTTACTGTCTGGTTGATTTTGAGGGAAATGCCTTGACAAAGATGAGAAATGGGTTCTAGATTAAGAAGTACTACTCTTAGGTTGGTCACCTGGGTGGATTATTGTATATATGTATAGTCTCTTATACATTTTTGTATTTTTTTTTGTGGATGTGTAGTTATTTATGTATTCTTTTTCACTATGGCAGATGTCAAGTGAATCAGAGGTTTATTTTGGGTTTGTGAACGATGCTACCTGACACACTCGGAGGCTTGCTTCCGCAGCTTAGGTGATTTTTATACATGGAGGCCAGTTGCTATCTTCTGGAGGTATTTGTCTAGGCGACGCTACAAATAATGTTTCCAGGTACAACACAGTGATAGAATTTCTCCGTGAGACTTTGTCACATGGAATTTCTGGCCTCCGAGTCTACCTAGATGCTCAGCTGGTTGTGTCCTAGTTAAATGGGGTTTACCACATTTATGATCCTACATCTCTTAGAATAATATTTTTATTACATTACATATATCCATGTTGCTAGGATATTTAATCATCTAAAATATACCCTAGCTAATCAAGTTTTAGATTGGCATGTTTCTCATATATAAAAATAAATACACACACATACACATGTAAATACATTTGTAAAAATGTTATCCATAAGACAAGAAAGATGTATATATATATATATATATAGATAGATAGATAGATAGATAGATAGATAGATATATAGATAGATATGTCCAAAAAATAGTCACTGGTCTACATTGTTGGGCTTACACCCTCAAAAAATACATATAGTATAAAACGTTCCCTCGGCACATCAATGGTCTAGCACTATCTAAGGACAAGGCCTATTGACCCTACTATAATGTACAACGATGTTCATAATATGTCAGAACAGATGAACCCAAGTCCAAGGCACCCCTACTACATGCAACTGCATAGTCTAGGGGAGATCCTCGATCTTGGCCATAGGAATGACATGAGTGAGTGCAGTGAGGATTCACTCCACTCGTTGCAAAACTCTGTTAGCCTCTCGGGCTAGGGGTCCTCCCACAGCTGCTAGTCCTGCTTCCGCTGCTGGTCCTGCCTCCGGTTGAGGACGACACCAAGTCCTAGAAAAGTCTGCTGGTCGAACAAGCCCCACATCTGTACATAACATATTCATAAGTCAATACTCTATACACACATAAAAATGATATATATTAAAATTAAAAATTTAATAAACTTTAAAATATATGTTACCTATATCACCATGCTCCTCATCGGGAGGCACAAGAATGTCTGGGTCTCTGATGAAGTTGATCCCTGCTTATGGGTAATCCTCGATTACTAGGATATAACCTTCCCACCGGTCAAAAAACTTATTTTCGAAGGCCTCTATAGTCATCCCTCCACCCTATCTAGGAAGCAAAGCTTCCCACCTGCCCACTATTGGGAAGGAGACTACATGCCCCCATATTACCTTTTTGGGACTAAGACTGGGCACCCTCTCAAAGAAGAAGGAGCATAGGATAGTACCAAACCTGATGTTCTTGTTGGTATGCCACTGCCACTCTGTAAGCCGTCTCTTCATGCACACAATCATGGTGGTACTCCAGTAAAAAATTGTTGCATCCAAGCACCGAATGACACAATTCATATGTGTGCATGAGGCATGATGAAGTGCTACAGATCCAATAATCCACCTGATCAAAAGTAAGATCACTCATAAGGAGAGGATGTTAATATTGTGGATTGGCACTTGAGAACCTACTTTCGCAGTGCCAGCCTCACATTACATGCTGATGTAATTCTCGATGTTAAAAGGCCCTGTAGGAAAAGTCCTCAAGTTGACTGAATCCCCTCTTCTTGAGAGGCTAGTTAGAAAGTATATATCCTCCGTGGTTGGGGTTAGTGATTGACCCTCCAACATGAATGCCTCAGCATCGGTATGCCAATACTCCACAAGAGCATCGAGCAGCCTCAATTATGCCCTCATAAATGGACATTGGAAGAACTTCCATAATCCACACTATTTTAGTACAGTGATGGACACAAGGTCCTCCTCGACCAAGATGTCAAGCTCCTCATGATCTCTCTCTCTCTCTCCAGTGAACATACATCCTCTTACATGAAAAAAGTAGAGAGGTTTTAATGCTTGCTTCTTTATTTTTTCAAGGTAAAAGAGGGTGTATGTGGGATGATTTTTACACAGTCATGTATGTACATGGGTTGTTTGGTATTTTGTATGAGTACATACGCAGGCTGACCTTAGACAACTCGCGTACACGTACGACTTCCCTTTTTACAGGATAACACCCCCTCCAAACTAAAAATTAAATCATAAAGGAAGAATTGAAATGCAAGCATGGGTTTTTTGTACTTACTTGGTTGGAACATAAGGTCGTTTCATCCATTGTAGCTCCCTGAATCCACTCTTTTATCAAAGGGGTTTTTTGACCTTTTGGTTGATTTTCAATTTACAATGGTAAAAATGATCTGTCCACCTTTATTTATAGACTTTTTTGGCCCTTTTTTCCCCTTTTTGGTCCCCTTTGTCTTTTTTTCCTGGCTTGGTGGTTACTCGAATTCACTTCTGAGTTTTCTATTGGTCATTCCGGTACTTTTTTCCTTTCTGTTTGGTAATTTTTTGGGGATTCGTTACATTTTTTGACATGCTTTGGTAAATTTCATTTTTTTCCAACTTTTTGCATATAAGTTAGGATTTCATTCCCACTTCTTGCATCTCTTTGTCTTTTCCTCTTTTCCATAAGATCGACCCCACCGAGGTACAACAAAAAACTTTCATTGCTTCTTTAGAAGTGTCGTAATTAGGTGGTAGAGCCTACCTTTACATGGATTCCCTAAGTAGATCATTTGTTACTTTTTTGGCATCCATGCTGTCAGTTATGAATATAAGCTTGGGAGTCCCTGTTAGTCTTGTCATGATTACATAACGAAGCCTCATTCCTTTGTTCATCATCATCCTAGGTCTTACCCTCAGGACTCCCTAATGAGCATGCTTTGTTGTCTTTCAAACTTTCTTTGAAATTCAAAAGAAACATCCAACGAGACTGTATTTATTTTTTTCGATCTCGTCGTGCTTACTTGAGAAAAGTATCCCCCTCGAGTCTTCTTTAAGACAGTTTTAGACTCTCTAAAAATGAAAATATCGTCGAGCAATCTTGTTTCCCTTCACGCTCACCAGACTCAAATTTGAAGGCACATCTGTCCGACGGTATTTTACCCATTTTTTGGCAAGGATGACTAATTTTATGAATAAAGGTATGCTCTAGGAAATTGGGTTCGCTAGAAGAGTATTCTCAAGAGTAATTTTAACCCTTTTTCGGGCCTTGGAGATTACTTACGAAAAAGGAACCCCCCTGGAGTCCATAGTTAATCTCTTTTAAGAATACCTAAAATTGAAAATATCGTTGAGTGACGTTGTTCCTTCACACTCGTTAAATTGGTCCAAAAGAACATCTATTGGCATGTGTTTAACCCTTTTTCCAACTAGTAGATTATAGCGGAAAAAGGCACGCCTCGGGAGATTTGTCTCACCGGGAGAGTTCTCCTCAGTTACTTTTATACTTTTTCGGGCTAAGGAAACTAAACTCATAAAAAGGCTGTGAGTCCATAGTTAAGCTCTTTTTAGACTCCTTAAAATTGAAAATATTGCAGAGTGATCCTGTCTTTGTCACACTCGTTAAAATGGTTTTGAACATACGTCTTTTTGGTGCAAGTTTAACCCTTTTTCAAACCGACTATACTAACTCCGAAAAAGGTACTCCCTAGAGTATTCTTTTGCATTTTTTTAGACTCTCTAAACGTGAAAAAAAATACTAAGCTTACCTTCTCTGGACTCGTAAAACATTACATAGAATGGGTCTCACTGTTTCGTGCTTAATCGCATTGCGGGTCTCATGTTTGTGTCTTTGGCCTAATGCTAGCTCCATGTTTCTCTCAACTGAAACTTTGAATCATTCCTTATATGCAATCCTTGTAGCACTTCTTGCCTTTGCAACCTAACACCTTGACCCATGGAGGAATTTTCCCCGAGTGTCCTTATATTGCACATGTCTCCTTTCCCTGAGCATTATTGTGTTCCATGCACTTGGAACCAATTTTCTTTTCATGACACTCGTTCCTCCTTTGTAACATAGCATTCTTTTATTATTTTTCAAGCTCTTTGAAAATTGAAAAAGAAAAAAGAATCAAATATTCCAAAAAGAGGGGATGAGAAATTTTCATTCTTTTTTCGACAACAAAGATAGTTTCCCTTGGATAGATCACATCCTTTTGTTTGTTCATTAAGCATTGGGATCTAGTATGACCTTAGGAACTTTTTCTCTCTACATAAAGCTATGTCTTCTCCATTTGGTTACTCTTCCAAACAAATGGAGAGTTTGTGTTGCCTCTTGTATCACAAACTTATGTCAATGTCATGCTTCCTGAGTATGATCATCTTTCGTGCTTTTGTACAACAAATTTTTTATCCATCCTGAGTTGGAATTTCTGTAGTTTTTCTCTTGAATTTCATATGTTGGCCATCCCAAGAGTCCAGTCAAGTCCAGATTTGAATTCGATGAAGTTATCTACCTGATCATTGAGATCCTCCAGTATTTTCCCGTCGGATTGTCAAATACCTTAGGGTAGTGAGTCTTACACTCCCATTGTAATCCTACCTGATTTTTTAATATCTTTAATTTGTTTCTCGATCAATGAAGACTTCATCTCTAGCCACATGCGTCACTAACTTCTTGAAGATGCATATTGTACTTGTATATCTTCAACTGATTTTGAGATGTAGATATGTTGTGTATTGCTCGAGGCTACAATTTATATAGTTATGTGGCATGGATCTGTAGTGTATTTGATTAGCATCCATGAGTTAGTTCATTTTGAGCATGGGTATGCCTTCCTCGAAGAGACAATTGTTGTTTTTCATATGGCACCTCCAAACTCTGGTCCCAAGCTCACTCGATTTTGTGCATTGGTGAAGATGTTGTAATGTATTTTGGCCATCAATTTCTCTTCTGACCTCATACATTAGGGGGCATCTGTTATATCCCTAAAATACCCTACTCATGCTTACATGACATTGGCCTTATTACTTGCATAATTTTCCAAATCACTGCTGAGGAGCTCTATTTTAAAAACCAATTTTTAGAGCATGTAAATGTGTTGTTGCACTACTTCCTGCATACATACTCTTTCTACGTGCTATATAAACCATGTACATATGCTAGCTGCAAACTAAACAACCTGCATATACCTCCAAAATTTGCAAAAAATAAAAAGTTGTAAGGAATTCAGTGGAATTTACAGGCTATTGGAGGTTTCCCAACCAATTCACCTCCTATAGCCCGTCCCCCAACCGAATAACCATCCTTTTTTCATATAAGAGGAGTTCTTGGGGTATTATTTCACAACCAATCATTAGAATGGTGAAAATCTTCCCAATTTCACTTACCTTCCTTGCCCAAGCATTTGTAGCCTTTTGTGAGTTACTGCCTCAACATTCCCTCTTTAGGCCCTTTTCTTCCATTCAATCCATTCACTTTCCTTGAGATGATTAGTATATTGTGAGAAGAGGATTATTGAAGGTGAACTTGGAACATTGTAAAGAGGATCTCGGACCAAGACGATGGCCGACAAGGATTGTAAGTTTCAGTCTTTGTTTAATGAATAAAAAAATCTCTTTTCCTTGTCCCAAATGATGATGTTTTGTGTATTTTCTTTGATTTATACATAACATTCGATATCTAAACCTAATTTACAAATAGAAATATCATGCTTGTACCCTTTTTTTCCTATTATTGGATGTAGATCAACTTTGGGAGGAGACTTGCAATCGTTGGAGCTATAGAGCTTGAGGCTATCATCACCAGACGTTGGATAAAAGGTACAATTACTAATATTCTCTTCTACTGATTTTTGTTCATTTATTTTGGTATGTTTGTGGTAGTGTAGAAACTAGATTGAATTTCAGGAGGTCATTTTCTCTATCTATATCCTAAACCCTGGTATAGTTATAGGGGGATTTTCCTGCTAGCAAGTTGTCAAGGGAGTTAGTCAATGGTCGACGGTCGGGTCGGTAGGTTGGGAAAAGTGTTGTGCGTGCCCAAAGGAGAATGCCTATTATCGATGGCCGATAGAATCATACCAAAGATTCATATTTCACTTGATTTAAGATCAAAAAATCAGATTTAAAAGGTTTTTATGGCAGTAAAACAATCAATTTTATAGAAAAGTTTCTAAATTTTTCATATTTTTGAAAGTCATTAAATTGCGAGACACTTTTGAGGCCCTAAATTATTTTTTTAGCCAATCAAAACCCATGAGAACTGTTGAGTCTCCATTTTTACATAAGATAATACCCTATCTTACCCTCTATMTATGTCTTTTTTCCTCTATCATAAACCTATACTAGACTATTCCCTCCCAAAATACATGCCTAATAGCTATGTCATGTCTACAAGAGGTAATTGGTGATTTAAAGCATGTTTGTTTAACTTTCTTTAATTAATTCGATTGAAAGTGTTTTATTTTGTATAGTTCTAATAATTTGATTTATGAGAAGTCTATCTAGCATTACCAGACACCATGTAATCTAGTACCGAATCCATTTTGGTACCCAAGACAGTTTTGATCTGGTACCAAGACAAGCGTTATTTCGGTACTCCTTTCTCTGTTCTATTCCGGTACTAGACTTGCGATTGTGTGCAATCCGGTACTAAAACCTTTGTTTCAGGATGCACGAGTTGGACCTGGATAATGGTGGAGATTTCGAGAAGATAGTTGGATAAAAGCATCCGAGTTAGTTCTCCAGTTGCAAGAGACTCCATCACTCATGCACTTCGTGTCATGAGGATGGAGTCGACTCCTAAAAATTTGACGTAAATCTTAATTCTGGAATTTCTCGAACTGTTTAATGTTTATCCATAAATATTGGTAGTATCAGATTACCTTATATAAGGAATGCTATGTAGAAAGGAATGTAAGAAATATACGATAAAAATCAGACAATACTTGTCGTCTTCATGTATGAAGTAAAAGACTGTTGATCCAATTTACCAGCTCAATTAATACAGAAGATCTTTTATGACAATTCTTGGATGTGAGTGAAAGTTTTAGTCTGTTAACTCCTTAAGAGGTTCCTTGTTGGTTCGGCAAGGGCCCACCACCCCAACTAAGGCAAACCTCATTGTATACGTTCTATGTGTTTGTAGTTTACAACAACATGTGTGTGTGATTTGTCTTTATTTCATTCTCAGGATTGAGCATTGAGTTAATCATTTTGGATTGGTGTGTATAGGAAAATGCTAGATCAAATATAAATTTTATTATCCAGTGTTGAAGGTAGCTATCTCATGATTTGAAGTGTGGGACTAATATTTTAAGTTTATGATTGTAGTTTTGCAAGGGACCAGGAGACTTTATCTTTTATCTTCATGTGCTGTAATAAAGTCTTTCAGTCATATTGAATTTCCCTTGTGCTGGTTTGGTTGAATTGCATGAAGTTGAAATTGGTTTTTGTTTCAAAAATGGTTGGAGTTGATTGTTTTAATCACTACAGGAGACAAGCTTCTTAAAGTTCATCTTTTCAATACAAGTGCCTAAAATGAATAGACTTGTTTATTTGGTACAACATCTCTTTGATTGATTGTTTGTCTAAGTTTCATTATCAGTTTTAGGTTCGGAAAATATCTTGAAGTATTTAGAGATCTTAGAAATGGAATTTTTATGTTATTAATTATTTCCTATATGCAACAGACTTATATAGGTTACTTGTTCTCGACACATATGGTGTAACGAATCTTTTGATTACAAATCCCAGATTGACATTTAAATGAGTGTGAGATATATAATGAACATATATACACACCAACATTTTGGTGTCGTTGCCGGGGAATTGTAAACGGTAACAAGTAGCATATTTTTTTGGTTTGATGAAGTATTGGATTGGCTTTGAGGATAATTTGAGGGCAAGGAGAAGATGATAAGATGAAAGGTAAGAACCTGCGCATCCACTTTGGTGGGGTTGCTCGAAAGTCAGGTTGTCCTCCTACCTCTAATTAGGAATTTGCGTTTTCATTGATTTCATTTTTTTATGAGTAGGTACAGGGATAATAAAGGCAGATTTATTGCTCCTAAAATCTCACAAAAACCAGAAAAATAAACAACAAAGAAACCCCCCCCCCTTATACTAATTCATCGAAAACTAGTGTAGGAAAAATTCTCAGAGGAGAGAGTTCAAAGGCAGCCATTACAACAACAACAAAAGGCACCAGATTCAAATCCATTGTTCATATTACAAATAGAAGGTAGTAAGAAAAGGAGACAACATTGGCGACCCCATCTAGAAGAGAAAATGGAAAAGAAGCAGAGGTGATAATATAAGAGGCTGCATCTTCTATTGGAAGACCACACAAAACCTTGGAACAACCAGAGATACCAGATAACCCGGTAGTGGAACCATCACTCAGTGGAGAAAATTCACCACCTCCCTACAGAGTGCTCGGAAACATGGCATAAGAAGAGGGAAACACAACCAATGAAATAGAGACATTTGGATTCCCAATACTAGATATGGCTAAAGATGTTGCTATGAAGACATTCCATTATCTTCACTTCCTCATTTCAGAGGTATGTCGACAGAATAACCTGACTCATTTTTATTTGAATTTGACATATTGTGTAGGAGCTATAACTACACAGATAATGCTTAAAAATTAAAACTTTTCCAAACCACACTAAAAGATTCGGCACTACGGTGGTTCATGAACTTAGGGGAACACACAATTTTTTCTTGGGATGGTATGAAGGAGACCTTCCTCCAGAAATACCAGGATTATTGCAGACCTAGGGATGCTAGGAATGATATATTCAAAATGCAACAATCAAAAGAAGAAAGCTTAGAAGACTACTTAGAAAGGTTCTTATACAATTACCAAAAGACTAAGCAATTTTCCTTAGATACAACTACAATTAGGTCTGTCTTTCTAAAGGGTGTGAGGGATGATTGCATTGAAGTGTTAAACCTTATGAGTTCTGGGGACATATACCAAAAACCATTTGCAGACATAGTAGATTATTGTAAAAGATACTCTCGCAGTCAAGCTAAAATAGGGAAAAGTATAAGGGACCCTACCAACAAAATTGCTAAACCCACATCCAGAGGTGTCACAAGGATTGAGCTAGGAAATCTATTGGAAAAATTTAAAACATATATCCTACACACAATCAGTTCCCAACTAGATACCATGCAAATTAAAAGAAAACAAGAGGAAGAAAATGTTGCGTTAGCAATCTTCTGTCATGAGTGTAGGAGGAAACACCCTAAAAAGGAATGCCCCCTCAATGTTATTGAAATCAGTGGTATTTGCACAGAGGACCATCCTACTAATGAATTCCCTTATCTCCCTGGACTCAAGGCCATGTTCAAGGGAGGAGGAGAACCTGAGACATCTTACCTCCCTAGGAGACCATGGAGACAACAAAACCCCAGCATGTTTTCTGACCCAATTAAAAATACCCCCAATAGAAATGGGTACCTCCCATGTCTTATCCTCAATGGTCAACACAAACCCAACCTTGGCAACAGGGGTGGAGAGGACCCGTATATGGAAATGTCCCCTTTCATCCAACAAATTTTCCCACCTTTCCACAATATCCTTCAAATATTTCACAGTTGCTCCTAGGTTTTAACCCCCCTTCTCTTCTTCCACCCCCACAACCACAAAAACCACTTGCACTACACATGAACCCAAATATCTATCAACCAATGCAAGCTGCACCCATCCAAAACCCTCCTCGGCCTACTCCTATTCCTGCACAACCTATCCCTAACCCAAATAACAGACCGACACAACCTATAGAAAATGTTGAAGTACAAACCTTCCCTACATACGTAATAACACCAACTCCATTTAATGGAATTGAATTAAGATCATGAAGGATTGTAATCAAAACAAATCCCACTATGGTCATTCAAGAGGAACACGTGAATAATCACACAAACCAAGAAGAACAAATAGATGTCCAAATGATTCAAAGAGAAGAACAGATGACTGGTCCATTGAATGAAAAAAGAAACACTCCAGTACCACAATAAATCCCTTATCCCAACTCCCTTGCAGCAAAAACACCCCATGAAATGAATCCCCCTTACCCAGAAAGGTTGCTTATAAAGAAAACTGAGGAACGTCTAGAACATAATCTAGAGATTGAACTCTAGAATATATGTGTAAAGATTCCACTACTACAGGCTATTAAAGCCATACCTATCTATGATAAAATTGTAAGGGACCTTTGCATTAAAAAGACAGGGAGAAAGAGGAAAGAGCCTCCTGTCATACGGGTGGTAGGACAATTATCCAAGTTTATAACATAAATGCCTTCCAAGTATAGTGATCCATGGAACCCAGTGGTAACCATAGAAATCAATGGTGTTTCCTTACCTAACACATTGATTGATCCAGGGGAAGAAATAAATGTGATGTCAGTAAACACTATGAAAACACTGCAACTAGATCACTTAAGACCTACACAAACTTTGCTAGAGCTTGCAGATAAATCAGTCATCACCCCAGAAGGAAGTTTAGATGATATAATAGTGAACTTGGCCTCTTGGGAATATCCTATGTATTTATTGGTAATCCATCCCAAATCCCCCAAAACAGGACACCCAGTGGCACTAGGCCAACCTTGGTTGGCCACTGCTGATGCATTCATCAGTTGTTGATCTGGAGAAATGACAATTTCCAATGGCACTCAAAGTCAGAAACTTATCCTTTTTTCCCCCGCCCAACAAGCCATGGAAGTCCCTCTCTGGTTGGAGACTCTGTATGGGGAGGAGGACTGTACCCAGCCCTTGTTGACACTTGAACAAGTAAAAGGAGTACAAGAACACTCTGAAGAACAAATCCTAAGTCTATTCTTGGCTGCTTCGACATGCATTGACTATCCCCAATCTTTCCCCAACTACACACACATCTTTAGCATGGGGGAGATGTTGAGTCTCCATTTTTCCATAAGATAATACCCTATCTTACCCTCTATATAAGTCTTTCCCCGTCTGTTATAAACCTATACTGGACTATTCCCTCCCAAAATACATGCCTAATAGCTATGTCATGTCTACAAGAGGTAATTGGTGATTTAAAGAATGTTTGTTTAACTTTCTTTAATTTATTCGATTGAAAGTGTTTTATTTTGTATAGTTCTAATAATTTGATTTATAAGCAGTCTATCTGCCATTACCAGACACCATGTAATCCGGTACCGAATCCATTCCGGTACCCAATACAGTTTTGATCTGGTACCAAGACGTGCGTTATTTCGGTACTCCTTGCTCTATTTTATTCCGGTACCAGACTTGCGACTGTGTGCAATATGATACTAAAACCTCTGTTTTGGGATGCGCCAGTTGGACCTAGATAATGGTGGATATTTCAAGAAGATAGTTGTATAGAAGCGTCCGATTTATTTCTCCAATTGCAAGAGACTCCATTGCTCATGCACTTCGTGTCATGAGGATGGAGTCAACTCCTAAAAATTTGATGTAAATCTTAATTCTAGAATTTCTTGAACTGTTTAATGTTTATCCATAAATATTGGTAGTATTGGCTTACCTTATATAAGGAATGTTGTGTAGAAAGGAATGTAAGAAATATACGATAAGAATCAGACAGTACTTGTCGTCACCATGTATGAAGTAAAAGACCATTGATCCAATTTACCAACTGAATTAATATAGAAGATGTTTTATGTCAATTCTTGGATGTGAGTGAAAGTTTTAGTCTATTAACTCCTTAAGAGGTTCCTTGTTGGTTTGGCAAGGGCCCACCACCCCAACTAAGGTAAACCTCATTGTATACATTCTATGTGTTTGTAGTTTACATCAACATGTGTGTGTGATTTGTCTTTATTTCATTCTCAGGATTGAGCATTGAGTTAATCATTTTGGATTGGTGTGTATAGGAAAATGCTAGATCAAATATAAATTTTATTATCGAGTGTTGAAGGTAGCTATCTCATGATTTGAAGTGTGGGACTAATATTTTAAGTTTATGATTGTAGTTTTGCAAGGGACCAGGAGACTTTATCTTTTATCTTCATGTGTTGTAATAAAGTCTTTCAGTCATACTGAATTTCCCTTGTGCTGGTTTGGTTGAATTACATGAAGTTGAAATTGGTTTTTGTTTCAAGAATGGCTGGAGTTGATTGTTTTAATCACTATAGGAGACAAGCTTCTTAAAGTTCATCTTTTCAATACAAGTGCCTAAAATGAACAGACTTGTTTCTTTGGTACAACATCTCTTTGATTGACTATTTTTCTATGTTTCACTATCAGTTTTAGGTTTAGAAAATATCTTGAAGTATTTAGAGATATTAGAAATGGAATTTTTATGTTATTAATTATTTCCTATATGAAATAGACTTAGATAGGTTACTTTTTCTCAGCACATATGGTGTAACGACTCTTTTGATTACAAATCCTGGATTGACATTTAAATGAGTGTGAGATATATAGTGAACATATTTACACACCAACATTTTTGGCACTGTTGCCGAGGAGTTGTAAATGGTAATAGATAACATATTTTTTTTGGTTTAATCAAGTATTGGATTGGCTTTGAGGATAATCTGAGGGTGGGGAAAAGACGGTAAGACGAAAGGTAAGAACCTACGCACCCACTTTGGCGGGGTTGCCCCAAAGTCAGGTTGTCCTCCTACATCTAATTAGGAATCTGTGTTTTCATTGATTTCATTTTTTTATGAGTAGGTACATGGATAATAAAGGAAGATTTATTGCTCCTAAAATCTCAGAAAAACAATAAAAACAAAAAACAAAGAAACCCCCCCCTTATACTAATTCATCGAAAACTCATGCAGGAAAAATTCTCAGAGGAGAGAGCTCAAAGGCAGCCATTGCAACAACATCAAAAGGCACCAGATCTGAAGCCACTACTCAGATTACAAACAGAAGGAAACAAGAAAAGGAGACAACACTGGTGATCCCATCCAAAAGAGAAACTGGAAAAGAAGAAAAGGTGATAATAGAAGAGGTTGCATCTATTGTTGGAAGACCACACAAAACCTTGGAACAACCAGAGATACCAGATAACCTGGTAGTGGAACCATCACTTAGTGGATAAAATTAACCACCTCCCTACATAGTGCTCGGAAACATGGCAGAAGAAGAGGGAAACAAAACCAATGGAACAGAGACATTTGGATTCCCCATACTGGATATGGCTAAAGACGTTGCTATGAAGAACATTCCATTATCTTCACTTCCGAATTTCAGAGATATGTTGACAGAAGACCCTGACTCATTTTCATTTGAATTTGACATATTGTGTAGGAGCTATAACTACATAGATAATGCTTAAAAATTAAAACTTTTCCTAGACACACTAAAAGATTCAGCACTATGGTGGTTCATGAGCTTAGGGGAACACACAATTTTGTCTTGGGATGGTATGAAGGAGACCTTCCTCCAGAAATACTAGGATTATTGCAGACCTAGGGATGTTAGGAGTGATATATTAAAAATGCAACAATCAGAAGAAGAAAGCTTAGAAGACTACTTAGAAAGGTTCTTATACAATTACCAAAAGACTAAGCAATTTTCCTTAGATACAACTACAGTGGGGACTGTATTTATAAAGGGTGTGAGGGATGATTGCATTGAAGTGTTAAACCTTATGAGTTCTGATGACATATACCAAAACCAATTTGTAGACATAGTAGAGTATTGTAAAAGATACTCTCGTAGTCAAGCTAAAACAGGGAAAAGTATAAGGAACCCTACCAACAGAATTGCTAAACCCACATTCAGAGGTGTCACAACGATTGAGCTAGGAAATCTATTGGAAAAGTTTAAAAAAGATATCCTACACACCATCAGTTCCCAACTAGATACCATGCAAATTAAAAGAAAACAAGAGGAAGAAAATGTTGTGTTAGCAATCTTCTGTCATCAGTGTAGGAGGAAACACCTTGAAAATGAATTCCCCCTCAATGTTATTGAAATCTGTGGTGTTTTCACAAAGGGCCATCCTACTAATTAATTCCCTTCTCTCCTCGGACTCAAGGCCATGTTCAAGGGAGGAGGAGAACCTGAGACATCTTACCCCCCTACGAGACCATGGAGACAACAAAACCCCAACATGTTTGTCGACCCAATTACACAATACCCCCAACAACAATGGGTACCTCCCATGTCTTATCCTCAATTTTCAACACAAACCCAACCTTGGAAACAGGGGTGGAGAGGACCTGTATATGGAAATATCCCCTTTCAACCAACAAATTTTCCCACCTATCCACAATATCCTTCAAATATTTCACAGTTTCTCCCCAGGTTTTAACCCCCCTGCTCTTCTTCCACACCCACAACCACAACAACCACTTGCACTACCCATGAACCCAAATATGTAGCAACCAATGCAATTTGCACCCATCCAAAACCCTCCTCGGCCTACTCCTATTCCTTCACAACCTATCCCTAACCCAAATAACATACCGACACAACCTATACAAAACATTGAAGTACAAACCTTCCCTACATACGTAATAACGCCAACTCCGTTTAATGGAATTGAATTAATATCATGAAGGATTGTAAACAAAACAAATCCCACTATGGTCATTCAAGAAGAAAATAGCATAATCACACAAACCAAGAAGAACAAATAGATGTCCAAATGATTCAAAGAGAAGAACAGATAATTGATACATTGAACTAAAAGAGAAACACTCCAGTACCACAAGAAATCCATTCTCCCAACTCCCTTGCAGCAGAAAAACCCCATGAAATGAATCCCCCTTACCCAGAAAGGTTGCTTATAAAGAAAACTGAGGAACCTCTAGAACATAATCTAGAGACTGAACTCCGGAATATATGTGTAAAGATTCCACTACTACAGGCCATTAAAAACATACCTATCTATGCTAAAATTGTAAGGGACCTTTGCATTAAAAATCGAGGGAGAAAGAGGAAAGAGCCTCCTGTCATATGGGTGGTAGGACAGTTATCCGAGTTTATAACAGAAATGCCTTCCAAGTATAGTGATCCAGGGAACCCAGTGGTAAGCATAGAAATCAATGGTGTTGCCTTACCTAACACATTGATTGATCTAGGGGCAACATTAAATGTGATGTCAGTAAACACTATGAAAACACTGCAACTAGATCACTTAATACCTACACAAACTTTGCTAGAGCTTGCAGATAAATCAATCATTACCCCAACATGAAGTTTAGATGATATAATAGTGACATTGGCCTCTTGGGAATACCCTGTGGATTTCTTGGTAATCCATCCCAAATCCCCCAAACTAGGACACCTAGTGGTACTAGGCCAACCTTAGTTGGACACTGCTGATGCATTCATCAGTTGCCGATCTGGAGAAATGACAATTTCCAATGGCACTCAAAGTCAGAAACTTATCCTTTTTCCCTCCGCCCAACCAACCATGGAATTCCCTCTCTAGTTGGAGAATCCGTATGGGGAGGAGGACTATACCCAGCCCTTGTTGACACTTGAACAAGTAAAAGGATTAAAAGAACACTCTAAAGAACAAATCCTAAGTTTATTCTTGGATGCTTCAACATGCATTGACTATCCCCAATCTTTCCCCAACTACACACACATCTTTAGCCCTGAATTTCAAGAAATTTGGCACGCTTCCACTTCTATAATAGCCACTCTTTTGCAAATATAGGAAGGGAAGGAGTCTACTATCCAAGATATAGAAATCAGACCTGGGAATTCCCTGTATATCAATGCCATCCTAGAAATAGATCAACAACAAAAGTTGATACAAATGATTCAGGGGCAATCCGATGTGTTTGCATGGGATTACTATGACATGAAAGGGATCCACTCAGATACATGTATGCATCATATTTACACTAATGATCAAATCATACCTATTTGACAACCCCAAAGAAGAATGAACCCATCCTTGAAAGATATAGTAAAGGAAGAACTCCAAAAACTCCTACAAGCCAATTTCATTTACCCTATATCAGATAGAAAATGGGTCTCCCCGTTAGTTATTGTACCAAAGAAAATGGGAAATGGAGGATTTGTGTGGACTTTAGAGAGATAAACAAGGCCACCTATAGATAATATTTCCCTTTACCTTTCATAGATCAGGTCTTGGATACTTTATCTAGGAAGAGGTACTTTTCTTTTCTGGATTGGTTTAGTGGCTACAACCAAATACAAATTTCACCAGAAGACCAGGATAAGACCACATTCACCTGCCCTTGGGGAACCTATGCTTATAGGGTTCTCACCTTTGGGTTATGTAATGTCTCTGCTACCTTTCAAAGGGTTGTCTTGGCTATTTTCTCCGATTTGACCAATGATTGTGTGGAATTCTATATGGATGACTTCATGGTATATGGGGATGATTTCCAACAGACATTGGATAATTTGAAGAAGGTACTGGTTAGATGTAAAGAGACCAACCTTTCACTCAGTCACAAAAAATAAAGAATGATGCTTACTGAAGGAATCATTCTAGGTCACCACATCTCCAGTACCAGAATAAGAGTGGACCCTGCCAAAATCGACATTATTTCCCAAATTAAGATCCCTAGTTCACAAAAGGAAATTAGAAGTTTCTTAGGGCTTGCTGGCTACTATAGGAGGTTTATTCAAAACTTTACAAACCTAGATGCCCCCCTTTTCAAACTACTAATGAAAGATGTTGAATTCTGTTGGGATGAGCAATGCTAAATCTCCTTTGAAATCTTAAAAACAAAACTTTCAAGTGCTCCTGCTTTAAGAGGTCCAAACTGGTCTCTTCCTTTCCATATATGTACATATGCACCAGATACCACTTTGGGAGCTGTATTAGGACAAAGGGAAGGGAAGATTCCTTATTTTATATACTTTGTTAGTAAGAACCCCTCACCTGCTAAAGAAAACTATATTGTCACAGAGAAAGAATTCTTAGCAGTAGTACATGCCATCAACAAGTTTAGACACTATATAACAAGATACAAAGTTTTAGTGCACATAGATCACTCAACTATTAGATTTCTAATGAATAAACCTGTTACAAATGCTAGAGTAACTAGATGGCTCTTGTTACTACAAGAATTTAATATCACTATCATAGATAGGCCTGGAAGAGATAACTTGGTCATTGATTTTCTGTCTAGGCTTATCCATATAGGTGACAGTACTCCAGTAGATGATGATTTTCTGGATGAGAATTTATTTTCCATTTCTACTTTCACCCCTTGGTATGCAGACGTAGCCAACTATTTGGTAACTGGCAAGCTGCCTCAAGGTATGACATCCAGAGAAAAATAGAGAATCATTCAGCTAAGTGCCAATTATATGTGGCATGAAGATACCCTATACCGAACAGGACCTGATTTGGTAATCAGAAGATGTGTCCAGGAAGATGAAATGCAGGATATCTTCAAAGCCTTCCATGATGACCCATGTGGAGGCCACTTTGCTGACAAAAGGATAGCTTACAAAACTCTACAATCTAGCTATTATTGCTCGACCATTTTTCAAGATGCAAAGAAATACGTGGTCAACTGCGATGACTGCCAAAGAATGGGAAGACCTACATCAGTCGATGAAATGCCACTCCAAGCCCAAGTAGTAATCGAACCCTTTGAAAAATGGGCCTTAGATTTTGTAGGAACTATCAATCCCATGTCCTGGAAGAAAAAGTACATATTAGTTTGCATAGACTATGTAACAAAATGGGTAGAATCCAAGGCCCTGTATTCAACCAATGAACAATCTGTTGTAGATTTTCTCTTTGAGGAAATTTTCATTCGTTTCGGGGTACCTCGGGAGATATTCACTGATCAAAGAACACAATTCACCTCAAATTTGGTTAAGGAACTTATCGAAAAGTACAAGATCATACACAGAAAGACTTCACCCTATCACCCCCAAGATAATGGCCAAGTAGAATCGACCAACAAAGTGATAGAAGCCATCCTCACTAAGACTGTTCAGATGCATCACAAAGACCTGGCTAATAGGATACATGAGGCCTTGTGGGCCTACAAGACATCCTGGAGAAATAAAATAGGCCATACACTATATGAGTTGGTATATGGGAAGTAGGTACTACTGCCCATAGAGTTTCAGGTAAAGACCTTCAGAACTGCCATGCAATTAGGAATGGACCTGAATGAAGCTAATAAACAGAGGCTATTACAATTGAATGAGCTTGAAGAGACAAGACAAGATGCTCTGCAAAGAACCTCCCTGATACAAGAACAAAGGACCAAATGGCACGACAAGTACATTGAACAGAAGTCCTTCCAACCAGGTGATTGGGCCCTCCTATATGATAGCAGATTTAAAATTTTTAAAGGAAAACTGTCTACCAGATGGATGGGGACTTATGAGGTTGATACAGTCTATGACAATGGTGCAGTGAGGATAAAGACTATTGATGAAAATCATACTTCCCTTGTTGTAAATGGACATCGACTGAAGGTTTATCACAAACCGTTGTCAGAGGAGGATTTTTTCAAAAATGTTCTTCAGTCTGTCGAAATGCAACTGGTAAGCGAGAGGGTTTTCCCTCCTGCTGACCTACCATAGTAAGTTCATATTGTATAAATTCATTTTCTGTACATAGGTGTGTCATGAGATGATTTTTTATTTATTTTTAACTAACAAAGACAAAATAAAAATTAGTGGTGTTCCCATGTATATAAACAAATAAGGAGGAAAGCTACCAGAAAGAGTCTTCTTTAAGTTTTTCAGACTCTTTAAAATTGAAAACACCGGTGAGTAGGAACTAGCCCAAGCTTGATGAAAATCCACGGGATAGTATAGAGAGTTTCCTTTAAGTTTTCCAGACTCTTTAAAATTGAAAACACCGATGAGTAGGAACTGGCTCGGGCTCAACAAAAATCCATGGGACAGTGTAGAGAATTTCCTTTAAGTTTTTCAGATTCTATAAAATTGAAAATATCGGTGAGCATTAACTAATCTGGGCTCGATAAAAATCTACAGAAAAGTAGTAGTTAGGATTATTATTGTGTTGTAATACAAGAGGAAATGCTAGCAAAAGTATGGTCACCTTGGCTCTAGAAGAAAAGGGGTTTTGTCATCTCAGTTACTGGTCATTATAGAGTACTCTCCTGTTATAAATCTTTCCTACATTATTTATCTATAAACTTTGGCAAATGCATGGTTTTTTAGATGGATTTGACCATGGAACACCAGCTATTTCTATAAATCACTGTCACCAGAATTAGTGTCAAGATTTTTAAGCTCAAGAAAGCTCATTTTTTTCATATCTCACATCGATGATCACCTATATGTATGAAGGGCCACCAAATAATCTCATTGTTCCTATCCAGTACCAAATCCTATCTAGTATAAAAGAAGGGGCCTTGCGCTATTATAGTACCAACTCCAAATTTTACACACAGGTGATTTGGAACTCAGGTAATCAGGTGATCCTGTACCAACTGCAAAATTTACACACAGGTGATCTGGCACTCAGGTGATCCTGTACCAACTGCAAACTTTACACACAGGTGATCCGACACCCAGGTGATCCTGTACCAACTGTAACTCTTACACACAGGCGATCCAACACTTAGGTGATCCTGTATTGATTACAAATTCTACACACAGGTGATCCAGTACTTAGATGATCCAGTACTGGTAAGAATATGATGGGTAAATTTCAACATGTTTCTAAGCCACTGTCAAATTATTAGTGCGAGGACATACATATTCGACACTTTTTTTGTATTATTTAAAGGAATTAGACTAAATATGAATTTAGAACATCTGATTTCTCTTGGATCATGACATACTTCTGTTTTGTCACGAATCTCTGTAGAAATCTTAGACCTCACCGCCCTGAGAAGGAAGTGTCCTATGAAACATCAAGAATGCAAAATCACGATGTCTTTTATCGGATCAACCTCCCTCTATTTATCTGATAAATAAACCCCATGATTAGTTATCGTACTATATGAGACGACATGAACCATGAATCTTAGCATATCAAGTAATGATCCCAGTCGATTTCATATACACAAGTCCCGATCATAACGGTCACCTCCTTTCGTGAATATCGTCCGCCACCAAGCTTCCCACAAATCTAGAAACCATTAGTAGATCTAATTTACCTCACCATATCATCATGAGTATCGATGTGACCATTGTAAACTACACTTCCATTCATAAATGCTCCTCTGTATGGCTCCGCCATCCAGATGAGCATTATTTACCCTTGTTGTCATACTATCTACAAACACCCTTTGCCTTCGTATCCCTTGTATGTTTTTCCCAACCGATACTCTATCATCCGGTACTCACCCTCGACCTTCTATCTGTGCCTTATCCACCCAAGATAATTGCTTAAAATAGTATGGGGGTCAACAGGCATGAGCCAATATTTCAAATAAACAAAGAAACAATAGAATATCAAGCTTGTAATAAAAAATATGAACAAGCAGGGTGGGTGCCATTCTTGGAGAAATTTAGGGGTCATCATGAGGGAATTTCTCTCGTATTCACACAAACATATGATGGAGAGAATGTGCATATTGGGGATGTGAAGTTAAAAATTACAGAAGCCTCTATAGCAGAGGCTACGGGTCTCCTGATGGCTGGAGAAAGATACTTCAAAAGAGTGATTGTAGACAAAATGCTCTATCAACAATTCCTAAAACCAGAACATCATGACCCCGATTGGACCAAGGGAATCCCTCAGAGATATATCAAAGAAAAAAATTTGAAAATGCTTATCAGTCTGCAGAAATTCCTCACCTATGAGGGAAGGTATGTCGTGACCTTCATTTATTATTTAAAGATTTTGTCACATTTTGAGGGAGGACCAGAGATAAATTTTCCCCATTTTGTATGGACGAGTGTAAAGAAAATGGCACGAGGGGTGAGGTTAGTTTCTAAGAAACCTGAGACCAATCTTCATAATCACGGTTTAATCAAACTTCTGGTTGTTCATGCTCTAAAAACACAAGGGGGTAGTTTGAAACAGTTGCTCCAACAGAGCTTCGCTCAAGAGAAATCCAAGTCGATTGAGACATAGGAGGTCGGGACACACAATGAGAGATCAAGAAGGAAAGGAAATATAGACATGGCATCAGGAGGTAAAGAAGACATTGTTGCACCCAACTCATCTCATCCCATTGAGAAATCAGTGACACAAATTTTTTTTGTGGGAGAGCCTCTTATATCAAGAAAGAAAATATCCACTCAATTCCAGAGAGTAAGCTCTACTTCGGATCAAAGGGGTAAAATATGAAAGGAGGGATCAAAACCATGTGGTCAATTGGATAGAGTTCCCAAAACAATTATGGAAGTGCCATCAGAACCATCCAGTCAAATAGATAAGACCCATGACTTCCAGTTACAAAGAAAGAAAAAGTCTATACCAGCTGAAGCGTCTAGCTCAGTCCTATGCCCTAAAGACCAACGATCATAGAATAAGAAACAAAAGAAGGGGGAGATGGATCAATAGAGGATTTTACTAGAGCCACCTATAAAACCCCCTCCAAAATCCCCTAAAGAATTGAAAATTATTTCTGAAGTTACTCTGCCTTCCCAAAGCTCAGTTGGTGGCTTGAAGGAGACTGCTAAGGTGACAAGTAAAAATAGAAATAAACTAGAAGGAAAGGAGGCACACGTTCTAGAGCTGACACCTCAATCTTCTAGGTTAGGAATATGGGTTTGCTAGCAAAAGAAAACCCCAGAATTTACAGTTCAAGCCCACAAGATAAATGTCCAGTCAACACACGAGGTACAAATGTCCAGGCCTGCCCCTATCAGTAAATCTAAGAAAAGGAAACTGTTTGAAGAAACTCCTACCCCTTTCAGCAAGTCTAAGAAAGTGTTGCCACCCATACGCAAGACCACCAGAAGTATGGTTAAACAAGAGACAATTCCAAACATACCTTCTCCTCAAAGAGAACCTATGGATATTCCAAGTTCTCCAGACAAAGAGAGTGGCTGGGGAGCTGCCACAAGTGAAACAGAAGGAATGGAACAATAAGTGAGCCGAAAGGATTGGTAATAGAGACTTTGATGGATTTGAGGAAGGGAGAATAATCTCGAGAGGTGGTCACTGAGGAGATGAAGGTTCTGAGGAGTCTGAGAAAAGAAAAAGAGGCTCGAGAAATGGTGGCCAAGGAAGTACTCACATCAAGTCCAGACCAGTCCCTGAATGAACCAACTTTATTAATATAAATTGAGAGATTGAAACAAGACATTAAAGAATACAAAATATTGGATAGGCATATCAAGGCAGAGAATGTAGTGTTGAAGGAACAACATGCAGAGGTCTCTCCCAAACTTAACAAAGTCTTGCGATTGGTCCATTACACTAGGGTGATCAAGAAGGAATTAAAGAGTGAAGCTTCCAATGTTAACATTTTTCAATTTGAGGAATGACAGAGGAGGGTCCAATTGTGCAAAAAGGTTTTTTGGGTATCAGTTTTTTATAACATTGCATGAGGACATCCAACATCTTCAGCATGGGGGAAATGTTGAGTCTCCATTTTGACATAAGATAATACTCTATATTACCCTCTATCTAATCCTTTTTTCCTCTGTTATAAACCTATACTGGACTATTCCCTCCCAAAAAACATGCCTAATAGCTATGTCATGTCTACAAGAGGTAATTGGTGATTTAAAGCATGTTTGTTTAACTTTCTTTAATTAATTCGATTGAAAGTGTTTTATTTTGTATAGTTCTAATAATTTTATTTATGAGCAGTCAATCCAGCACTACCAGACACTATGTAATCCGATACCCAAGACAGTTTTGATCCGGTACCAAGACGTGCGCTATTCCGATACTCCTTGCTCTGTTCTATTTCGGTACCGGACTTGCGACTGTGTGCAATCCGATACTAAAACATCTGTTTTGGGATGTGCCAATTGGACCTAGATAATGGTGGAGATTTCGCGAAGACAGTTGGATAGAAGTGTCTGAAGTTAGTTCTCCAGTTGCAAGAGACTCCATCACTCATGCACTTCGTGTCATGAGGATGGAGTCGAGTCCTAAAAATTCGATGTAAATCTTAATTCTAGAATTTCTCAAATTGTTTAATGTTTATCCATAAATATTGGTAGTATCGACTTACCTTATATAAGGAATGTTGTGTAGAAAGGAATGTAAGAAATAAACGATAAGAATCAGACAATACTTGTCGTCTCCATGTATGAAGTAAAAGACTGTTGATCCAATTTACCAGCTGAATTAATACATAAGATCTTTTATGTCAATTCTTGGATGCGAGTGAAAGTTTTAGTCGGTTAACTCCTTAAGAGGTCCTTGTTGGTTCAGCAAGGGCCCACTTCCCAACTAAGGTAAACCTCATTGTATACGTTCTGTGTGTTTGTAGTTTACAACATCGTGTGTGTGTGTGATTAGTCTTTATTTCATTCTTAGGATTGAGCATTGAGTTAATCATTTTGGATTGGTGTGTATAGGCAAATGCTACATCAAATATACATTTTAACTATCCAATGTTGAAGGTATCTATGTCATAATTTGAAGTGTGGGACTGATATTTTAAGTTTATGATTGTAGTATCACAAGAGACCAAGAGACTTTATCTTTTATCTTCATGTGTTGTAATAAAGTCTTTCAGTCATACTAAATTTCCCTTGTGCTGGTTTGGTTGAATTACATGAAGTTGAAATTGGTTTTTGTTTCAAGAATGGTTGGAGTTGATTGTTTTAATCACTATAGGAGACAAGCTTCTTAAATTTCATCTTTTCAATACAAGTTCCTAAAAAGAACAGACTTGTTTCTCTGGTACATCATCTCTTTGATTGACTGTTTGTCTAAGTTTCATTATCAATTTTAGGTTCAGAAAACATCTTGAAGTATTTAGAGATCTTAGAAATGGAATTTTTATGTTATTAATTATTTCCTATATGCAACAGACTTAGATAGGTTACTTGTTCTCGGCACATATGGTGTAATGACTCTTTCGATTATGAATCCCAGATTGATATTTAAATGAGTGTGAGATATACAGTGAACATATTTACGCACCAACAAGAACATATAGTACACTTTTTCTCTACATCTCAAATAAAATATCTCAAGGAGAGATTTCCAAAGAGACAATATGTTCACAGAACAAATCTTGTATGTGAAAGTTACAACCAAACATTAAGGGTAAAAATTTCGGCTTTAGATTCATTCCAGAGGTCATAACTCCTTACTCAAAAGTCCGTTTTGGGCACATGAGCAATCTATGGAAATATTGTGAAGCATAGAAGATAGCCATGAAGCCATATTTAGGATCTGGGTATGTAAAAATGCATTGGGAGACAAAGAAGACACTTGTAGCATATATGGATAAATTGGGTAAAATAATCAAAACTTCTCTGGACCATAAATTTCATCTCATAACTCATATTTGAGCAAACAAACAGTCATTGGAAATTTATTGAGGAGTAGAAGACATCTTTCCACCCATAATTTTGAATTGGGTATTAAAATTTTCCAGAAATTAATAAAGAGATTTCTATAAGAGTAAATGAGTGGAAATTGCAGCATGTAAATGTTGTAACACTTCAATCCGAAGTCATATTGAGGCATGGGTATAGCCATTGGAAATATTTTCCAGAGAGAAATGCATATAAGGAATCATATTTTGAATCAGTGCATTGTTTCCTTCATAATTTGATGAGGAAATAACCTGTATTTTAATTGATGAAACATTTTATAATATGCGTGTTCTCATAGTAATTAGTACATGCACATTTATTGCAAAGAGGTAAAGGAAAGAAACTTTGGTTCTTATATGAGGATCGAAGTTATGGATGATGATAAAGGATATTACAACCATGACGAAGAGACCATAGGTCTGCATGTCAGCATGGGAAATGATGAGATCGAGTCTAATGGTATAAGAGGCAAGAATTGTAAGTTTTAAACCTATGAAGTATATAAATGCATACAAATTCTTAAGAAGAACATAAATTAATCAATGTCTCATATACATAGTACACAAAGATTTATACCGGAAACCCTTAACTACGAGAAAACCTTTCAACTCTTCATTGCATTAATTTCACCATTCACCATACAATATATATACAATGTTTTTAGGTATTCTGTAGATACCAAAAACCTAATCCCTTAATCTGGGATTAATTTAGAAAACAACTAAAACTAGCAAAATATGCTAAAATAGCAAAAATGCCCAAAAAATATTTTTTGGGCATTGTGTGTAACTAAGGGGGGCCATACCTGGACCCCCCTAGGAAGAACCCGATGCACACGACACAAAGAGAACCACTAGAGGGATATTAAGATGCAATTGTCAAATCTTACATGCCCACACACACACATGCAAATAATATAACACATACCCAATAAGAATGAGCCTGTAACTATGAGAATCCTGCATAGGGAGGTGCAAATCTATATAGCTGATAATGAAAGGATTATGAAGGATCGGGAGGATATACTTCAAATTTTAAACATATTACACAAACAAGTCAACAAAGACTCTAGCATAAAGAAAGAATATAGTGCTAGACAAGTGTCTACATCTAGATCCCATAACAAAAGGGATGATCATGGAAATGATAGGAAGACAAGGAGCATGAGGAGGCGCCATAATTCTCCAAATAAATCCACTAGAATAATTTTGGAATATTGAGAGAGGGGGTTGAATTAGTATGAGCACTTTATTTTGGATTACTGAGAGGGGGGTGAATCAGTAATAGAGAAATTAAATCATTTTTAACCACAATATGCAAGTGTTATATCATTGTATCATTATCATCCAATAGTTGCAGGGTAAATAAACAATGAAAAAATGAGAAATAATACAAATACACAATACACCGGTGTTTTAATGTGGAAACCCAAAGTGGGAGAAAAAAACAAAATGCTTTTTTCTTATATGTCTTTAACAATTACATTCATTGGAAGCACCAACTTCCTTTGTTTTACAACTGCAACTGGAAGGAAGCTCCAACCCCCTAATTTCTCAGGCTACAACATGAGGGAAGATCCAACTCGCCAATTCTATGGCTACAACTAGAAGGAGGATACGACCCCCTATGTTCTCTGTCTATATCCAGAAGGTGGCTACTACCACCTATCCTTACCCTGTCCAACTGCTTTGAAATATAAGTAGAATGATGGAACCACTGTCACACTATCACTGTGAGATACACTACTGTAAACTTGTACCAATCAACCTATACCATAAACAACTAAATCAACCATGCACCAACCTGTACCTCAACCTGTAATCAACTTGTACCATAAACAAGTGCATCAACCTGTTGACGGGCGAAAATGACCGCCCATCAATTGGAAGAATACATCTGGTCCGAGGTTGTCTAAATAACCCAAGCCGTTTGGTGTAACTTATTCTGACGGGTTTAATGGCTCCGTTAGCCAACTAGGGTCCTAAGGATAAAAAAATAAAATAAACTAACTAAAGAAAAGATTCTAACAATCGACACAATAATTATGGATATTTATCTAAGAATGTGAATATACAAATGATTATGAACAATTTATATGCAGTTTACAAGATTTGCATGAAATCTTGCGAAAATGATTGTTTGATAAAGTTTCTTAATCGAATATGAACAACACTTCTTTTTGGATTTTTTTTTTAAGATATTAAACGAATAAATACTAAATGAATACGATTGAAACAATGACACAAAAACAGTCAAAGCTAATTAATGTAATCATTGTTTCATTCATAAACAACTTAACTAAATAACACACATAATAACATGTCACTGATCAATGAAACTGGTATTATGTTTCTGTGGTGTATGAGCTCCTGCCTATACTATTGTTAAGGGAAACCTATAACAGAACAATACTAGCACTTCCAGAATACATTCAAAGAAGTATTTGATATTGGAGTAAATTAATAACAATAGGAATACAACTAATTAAAAATCATGTGATCTTAAGATAATCAATATTTAAGAACGAAAGAAAACTCAATTTTGAGTATTGATATTATCCATCATTTAACATTAGAAATAAATTCCACAATAATCAAATGATCAATTGATCACACATAAAAAATGGAATAAGAAATTATGGACAACATATAACATTTAACAGTATGAAAACACCATATGATGATAAGCTAAAGCTAAAATCAACCATAATGATATTCTCATAATATAACAGTAATGAAAGAACAAAATGGAATAAGCATCACACAGGTCTAAAGCCAAAGATGATTTTCTTTCCCATATTCTTTCTCAAAATCACATGCCCATATTGTAGTCCTGGAAGAATTTTTAAGATAATAGACTCTTAAAGATTGAAAAAATTAATACATAAATGATAACAATTAACCATGTATTGATAAAATAGAGGAAAAATAATTTAAATCAATGCATAATCAATTATTCAAAGAATATGAAGGTATTATAATGAAAATAAAACCATTTTACTCATAGGACAAAAGCCATTAAGAAATCTGGAATTTCATATTCTTGTTTGAAAATACTCGTCCATTCTCCCAAAGATTCCAACCATCCGTTACTCCATTTGAAAAGAAGAAAAGTTTACAAAATAAATAATATACAAAAGAGAAAGGATTAAAATCCTCCTCTTGAATTCTTGGATCTCCCTAGCTCTGAACTTTCTCATATATTTATACAATGAATGAACAGTCTGAGCATCACTATTAATTTTCCCCACCTGAAATTTGCCTTGTAAAACGACATCAATATATCTCAAATCGTGCATTTTTGTGGGAAAATCTCCACAGGGAAGGTAAATGGGTCCATTTTGGTTTTGGATTTTCAACCGTTTCTTCCATTTCCTCACGGTTTGGCTGCAATCAGTCCTGCAAAATCGCATGTCTGATCTTGACACCTTTCCAAATTTTATTTGTTGTTGCTCATAAAATTATTTGTAGCAATCCAAAATTATTTTTGGATCAATCATCTTGAAAATATTTGGATAATGAAATCAAGCCATGATCAGATCCGTATCAAATATTTGATAATAGAAACCCGTGAAACAAAAATAAACCTAAATTAATAACCTAAAAATTGTGAATAAAACAAAATCTAGGAAAAAAAAATGAATTTAAACTAACTATAAGTTATAAACAAACATTGTTTATAATTTCCTTTCAAATATGATCTTAAAATTCTAGAAGCTTCAAGTTAATGGAGAATAGAAAAATATTTATTATGGTATTTTACAAAATCAAACAAACGATAGAAAATTCTTTTTTTCTTTATTATTATTATTATTATTATTTTGAAATGAGATGCAAAATGAAAAAAATAATTTAATTAATTAATATCACCAAATGATTTT
Organism: Picea engelmannii; assembly: GCA_009831015.1. Classification (NCBI taxonomy): domain Eukaryota; kingdom Viridiplantae; phylum Streptophyta; class Pinopsida; order Pinales; family Pinaceae; genus Picea; species Picea engelmannii. The sequence continues at coordinate 83,689 of ML788135.1, read as the reverse complement.
ATGAAAATAAGAAATCAACCAAGATATTATTTGATGAAGTATTGAACACATTATTCAAAATAGTCAAACTTGCTAATGAGCAAAAAAAAGAACACATAATCATAATTTAAATGAAAGTAAACAGTTGATAAAAATTAACGTTTTTGTTTAAATTGAGATTTCTATGCTCGTTTCTAAATTTTGACATATACTGTTGTAATGAATGTCTCATACTATAGTGAATGTCTTAAGTTTGTCTCAAAGCAAACCAAGGTATGGAACTATTTGAAAAGGTTGATTCTCTAGATCATTATAATTAACAAGATTCTAATGGGGGGCCCTTTAAATTTTGTAAAACATTTAGAGGGAGTTGTTGGGGCCCAACAAATGGTGACTTACTAGGTGAAGTAGTTATATCTGATCTAGTAATATTTCATCTTAGGAAGAAAATAATAAGACTTGAAAAATGATTTAAGCTCCCTGAAATAAATTCCATCTGAGACCATATAGTATTAGGATAAACTCAATGTTATAACCAGAAAATAGAATTTTCCTTGCAGAGGATTATAACCTGAAATAATGTCTTAATCAAAGAGTCACGATGTTTATAAAATAAATTCAATACCGTTGACAGAGCCACTGTTGCCAGCAGGCATCCATAGCCTCGACATGGATGTCATTTAACCCACTCAAATGCTTTAATCCCATCCAATAGTTGTATCCACATGATGTATACTTCCATAAAAGTTAATTTAAAAACATATACCTACTACCTCTTGACTTGACATTGCTTCGTTGCCAACAGGCCTGTTCAGTACCCCCACGAAGTTGTCTTGGTATCATGTGTGCATTTACCCGCTGCCAGCGAGCCTGTTTAGTACCTCGACGAGTTTACACACGCTTCCCACACTTAATTTCTTTCAACCCTCTTATGTTACTTTTAAATAATAATACAATTATAGATTTCTTGATGACAAAGAGAGTGGGGTGATACTGGAGGTTAATTGCAATACAAGTGAATGGTTGACCATGCTATTTATTTGCTTTCAAAATTGGAAGTTTTATTATGATTTAGAGATTTTAGATTTCCTTTAAGAAATCATCTAGAGAATGGGGAAGCACTTAAAAGTGATTCCTTAAGAATATGGACGGCGTAAAAAGTTTAAAGATCATCGTAATTCTCAAAGATTTAAACCATATCTTTGGTGTAATACTCTAGAAAAAATAATTTGAGGACAAAATGAGAGTGACAATTGACTTAAAAATCAATTGTCTAAGCTATATCTTAATACCAAGATCTCTTTGAACTATTTCAATTTGCTTGAAAAACACAAGTCTTAAAATAAATGCTTCCTTCGACAATAGTTCTTTGATCAGAAATATATTGATTCAAAAAGAAAGATAAGAAGAAAAATCATTCAAAATAATCAAAGAAAACAAAAACCCACAACAAACCAAATCAAATTTTATTAACGGGATTCAAAATCAGAAGTACACAAAATCAAAACAGTGAAAGAAAACTTTTTAGGAAATAATTTTGGCCAAAGATAAACTTGATTTTTTGTATCCACTATCATCCCATTGTAAGATAAACGAAGAACTAAATCATATAAAATATCATGTGCGAGCAAGTTCTTTTCTTAAGATAGTGATGCATAAGATGTTACTTTGACCAAGCATTATTATTAAAAATAAAAGAGACTAAAAATAGAAAAATCCTTATTAAGATGAGTGCATTCCTACTCGTGGCACCTTAGTTCAGGGTTGAATTGATAGTTTAAATTTACTTATCTCTTTACTTTCCATTTAAAATTTTCATGATGATACTATGTTTTCGAAAATAAATATTCAATGAAAAGCAGAGAGAAAAAGATTTAAAGTGGACTTCCCTGACAACATTCATATTATGGTTCTCTTGGTGTGCCCGCTTATGTTCATAACTGCATGATTACACAAAGAAATATTGATAAATAAAACTAAAGGAAAACCTACTCCTAAACCTACTTTAACTACTAAATAGATTAAAGCACTAAGTAAAATCATATTTCCAATGCAGCCACAAGAGCATCTTCAATCCTGCACGATATAGAAAATTGAAAATCAGAATAAAAGAATGTAGTATTTGTAGATGAAAAAGAAATATGTCATGCTTACCTCCTATATATTCTTTAAAAAACAAAACAAGCATGACCTTACCATTCTTTTGAAACTTCTTGATGTATGAATCCTCCAACCATTCTGCAATCTGGTTGTGATATGGGTCATAATGGCATGGAAGAACATAAGTAAGTTTGGAAAACTTGTCAATATTATGGGGACCTGACATAACCATCTTCCAAAGCCGAAATGCCCCATCCTCTTGACAATTCTCTAAGTGTTCATCAATTTATTCATACGGAGGATCTAAAAAAATCATGTGATGCTTACTTCCTAGATATTTAGGTAGAAACAAAGCAAGCACAACTTTATCTTTATTATGAAGATTTTTTATATACGAATCTTCAAGCCATTCTAAGATCATGTCCTAAAAATTAGGATGCAAACTACGACTTTGATGAAATGGATATATCAATGGGGAACACATCATAAGAGGATTAATGACATCAGTTAGATTATTGGTTTGAATGCTTCCTTTGATGAGATTGATCGTTTCAAAATGTGAAGCATAAACATTAAAATTCAAACTAATCAAAGAATGAATATGCAATGTAGAATATTCAATCTCCATAAGGATGAGTGCATTGTATTTTTCAACAATAAATCATGTAAAATCATCTTGCAACATGTCATTTTTCCATGCGAGTGACGAAATTGAAACAACATCAAATCCAACTTCATAAATGTTATGTTTGGAATTAATTTCACCAAATTTTGGCACATCAAAAAGATTTGATTGTGATGGAAAAGAGTAAGATACTATGGGTAAAGTATCAAGTCCACTAGAATCTAAGAAGAGATCGGGATATAAAGAGTAAAAGGAATAAAAAATAAGCGCATGAAAAGAATATCTTGAGCAATGATATTTAACAATGGTATTCTCAAGATGTTCCTCTTCATTTTCCTTAAAAATTTCACTCTGTTTTGGTGATAAATTCTTCAACATAATATGATCATCTAAATTTGCCTCTTGTACGATAGATATTTCAAAACTTTCATGGAAAACATATGATCTTTCATGTTGATAAGGTACGATTTGTAGATGAGGGTTTAAGGTTACTTCTTCCAATTGAAAATCTACATCTCTAATCAGTTTCATTGGAATGTTAGAATGCTTAAGATCATTTTCATCACCTAAGTCCTCTTCAATAATCGAATTTAAATACTGATTAGAGCAAGAGTTATGAGAACGAGGACATTCACCTTGACCCAACATCGAATATTCTTCCACGATGATCGAGGACTGAAAATACAATGATTCAGAGGAAAAACCAATTTGATTGCCAGTAAGAACATTTTCAATAGATTCTACCTCCCTTGCTTGTTCAACATTTTCGGATGGATCCCTCTCATCCTGTGAACACAATTCTTCTTGCAATTGAGTGATAGTATTTGTAACTACTTCATCATTTACGACCGAATATGACTGGATGCAAGCATTATAGAGGAGATTTAATACAAATGGCATGTCATCAAGATTAAATTTACAAAGAACATGATAGATTCTTGTCAAAAATCCTTTTGAAGATGAAACACCATTGATTAGTAAAGTCTGAAATTCTTCACATAATTGATTGTAATCATAGATTTCAAAAGCATCTAAAAATTCCTTTACAAATTGAAACCAATAAGAAATGTGATACATTGGAAAAGACTCAAACCAATGTTTAATCCGGCCCCTAAAAGTAAAAACAAACAATCTGCACAAAACCTTTAAATCAGAAATATCATGCTTGATGCATTTACACCAAAACTTGTTAATATGGTCTTTTGCAGATACATTCCCCCCACCATCAAAGGTGAGTTTGGACAAGAGTGAGACTGTCTTGTTAGGAATATCAGGTAATGAAAAGTGGAAAGCATGTTCCAACACAGTGATTTGGGGATCCATGCAAAATTAATTAAATTCAAAACAAAAACTCATGTAAGGCCAACTTGTTAGTATGGCCCTCCTTCCAGTGCCATTTGTTGACGGGTGAAAATGACCGTCCATCAATTGGAAGAATAGATCCGGTCCGGGGCTGTCTAAATAATGCAAGATGTTTGGTGTAACCTATTTTGATGGGTTTAATGGCTCCGTTAGCCAACTAGGGTTCTAATAAAAAAAAAAAACTAACTAAAGAAAAGATTCTAACAATCGACACAATAATTAAAAATATTTATCTAAGAATGTGAATATACAAATGATTATGAACAATTTATATACAGTTTACAAGATTTGCATGAAATCTTGCAAAAATGATTGTTTGATAAAGTTTCTGAATCAAATATGAACAACACTTCTTTTTGGCTTTTTTTTTTTAAAGATATTAAACGAATAAATACTAAATGAATGCGATTGAAACGGTGACAAAAAAACAGTCAAAGCTAATTAATGTAATCATTGTTTCATTCATAAACAACTTAACTAAATAACACACATAATAACATGTCGCTAATCAACGGAATTGGTATTATATTTCTATGGTGTATGAGCTCCTGCCTGTACTATTGTTAAGGGAAACCTATAACAAAACAATACTAGCACTTCCAGAATACATTCAAAGAAGTATTTGATATTGGAGTAAATTAATAACAACATGAAGACAACTAATTAAAAATCGTGTGATCTTAAGATAATCAATATTTAAGAACGAAAGAAAACTCAATTCTGAGTATTGATATTATCCATCATTTAACATTAGAAATAAATTCCACGATAATCAAATGATCGATTGATCACACATAAACAATGGAATAAGAAATTATGGACAACATATAACATTTAACAGTATGAAAACACCATATGATGATAAGCTAAAGCTAAAATCAAGCATAATAGTATTCTCATAATATAACAGTAATGACAGAATGAAATGGAATAAGAATCACACGGGTCTAAAGCCAAAGATGAATTTCTTTCCCATATTCTTTCTCAAAATCACATGCCCATATTGTAGTCCTGCAAGAATTTTTAAGATAATAGACTCTTAAAGATTGAAAAAATTAATACATAAATGATAATAATTAACCATGTATTGATAAAAAAGACTAAATCTATTTAAATCAATGCATAATCAATTATTCAAAGAATATGAAGATATTATATGAAAATAAAACAATTTTACTCACAGGAAAAAAACCATTAAGCAACCTGGAATTCTATTTTCTTCTTTAAAAATACTCGTCCATTCTCCCAAAGATTCCAACCATCCATTCTTATCATGAGATGGATCAAAATCTAAATTATCACCTTCTTTTTCAATAAGTGTAATATAATCCTTTGCAAAATCATCAATATTAAAATCTTCAAGAGAACATATGATATTATTAACCCTCTGCTCAAGATTCAAATCCACTATTTTTTGTTCATATTCATTGTCATGTTCTTTAGCATACAACTCCTCATTTCGAATTTGTTTACATGTTTGAATATTTTGCTAAATCTCCTGAGCATCATTAAACATTTTCTGTAAAGACTTAGATCTTCTTTCTATCATAAGGAAAGACAAATATGGATGAAAGGTTGTTGCATAATGGAGCATGGACACAAATTTAGTGGGTTGAATTTCTTTGGTAAAGTTGTAATAAATACTGGAAAACATCCTACTAAATGTAGAAATAGTTTCATTGCTCTTCCTTTTCATGGAATAAAACTCTGTAATATGTAGATCCAAATATTTCCTCTTGCCGCAAAATTTCAAAAAGACATTCTTCAACTCCTCCCCATGAGCTAATTGTCTCTGGCTGCAAGTGTTTAAACCAGTCTTTGGTATCCCCTTTCAAGGATTGAGAGAAGTCCCTCATACAAACATCATCATGATCAATATCAAACAAATCTAAAAATTATTCAAAATATTGGATGTGTTGTTCAGTTGTGATGGTATTAGGTTCTCCATCAAACATAGGTAAGTACTTATAGTGCTTTGGAGGAAAATTATGAAGGATGTGAGGTAATTTTAAAGGTTTGTATCTCTGCTAAATCTTGGAGAGTGTTGGATCAAGTACATGAGGTGAGATATCAACCTTGACTTCATGAGGCTCATCAACTTGGCTATGGTCACCACATAGCTCAGATGGAAGATTTTCATCAAAATCAGTGATACAATGAGGAGATATATGTGCAAGTTTAAGAGAAGGATATACATGTGAAATATTCTCATGATCATCATTTGAATGAAATAGGTAAATAAAAATTTGTTTATCATGTTTAGGAAAGGAAGAAAGGTAACGAATAACAAAAAATATTATGTCTTGGAAAAAACTCAACTTTAGGTACTTGTTTTCTACCATGATGTCCTTTCATACATCTATCAATGGATCTCATTCTCCAGTGGAGTCTCTGAATCACATTTGAATCTTGATTGTTGTCGCCAAGTGGAAATGTACATCCTTATTGTGTCTAGCCTCTGTCCACCATTATAAATCAGGTCTAAGCTTGTTGTTTCTCCCAGGGAAAATGAAAATTTTTCTCCCCAATAATGGCGCCAAAATGTTATCACTCAGAAATTTCTTTGGGTTGTGTCAAAGAAAACCCCAAGGTAATTGTTTCAACCAACTTTAGATTGTATTCTGACCTATACAATCATAGAGGGCTCTCTCAGATGTCTAATGACTGGTAATAACTCAAAGGATTCATCATTAAATGCACATAGGTCAGATTCTGCAATAGGATAGGTTTGTTTTTTGTTTTTAAAAGGATTGGCAGGACAAAAGAGGAAAATGTACCATTGGGAAATGGATTCAAGGCCTAAATTTCAATGTTTTTATAGTCAACAATTGGTCGGTTTCTTTCTGCAGATTTGAAGAAAAATAGGTGTTATGCTAAAAAAATAAATGATATGAAATCAAAGATGGAAAGGAGAATAAATCCCACTACACTACATGCATCAATCAATGGATGAATCTCCATTTCATCTTTAGAAGAAAGGACATAGAGATTAATTACTAAACAGAGCATCAAATGAAGATGAATTCTGTAAAAGTAATGATTAACACATAACAATCATCACCAGTGTGAAAGGAGCATGAAACATGGATGAATTCATACCACTTACTCTCAGACAATGATAGAAGAAAAACATAATCATGGAAATGATATACAAGAAACACATATTGAACATAAACACTATGACGAATCTCAAATTTCAGAAAGATGAAACTTTTGCATTAACTTCAAAGAAATAAACAAGTCCTCTTCCCCAAGGGTACAACCCTTCTCTACTCTTTTACACTAAAATATATATCACTATAGGTCTGTTCCAGCTCACCATTTCGAACTCCAACCCCTTTCCAAAAATAGAAATAGTTACAAACAAAAAAAAGACACATTTTAACTGATTTCCTTCTTTTTAGGAGGAAAAATTCTGAAAAATAGGCTTCAAAACACCACTTGTAATTATCAAACTGTAATATTTGTGTAACATATGAGAATGCGTTTTGTAGGTAAGATCGTTCTAAAGAAAAACCTCTCTTGGTTTCTTGAAATGCATCTCCAGATGGCCGAAATACGTGTCGCAAAAACCTATCTCAAACATGAAATCATGAAAACTAAACGATAGGGGTCAAATATTCCTTAGAATCTACCAAAATATGATTTTTTTTCCAAATCCAAGAGATTTTGTTATTATTTGGTTTGTCCTCGACCAAAACCTCTCTGGTATTTTCAAAATTCCTCTCTAGTTGGTCAAAAAGTGATCTTAAATTTGACCACTAAACCAGTCATTTGTGTAGCACGCCCTATAGCCTATGCATAGGAAAATCCTCTACGTGACAACATCCTATGCACGACAAAATCCTTTGCGCGACAACATCCTCTGTGCAAAAAAATCCTTTGTGTGATAACATCCTCTGTACGACCACATCCTCTGTGCGAAAACATCCTCTGCATGATAAAATCCTCTGCATGACAAAATCCTCTATGCGATAACATTCTCTGCGCAGAAAAATCTTATGTGAGACAAAATACTCTACGCAACAACATCCTCTCCATGGAAAATCCGCTGCATAGTCCACAACAAATGAAAGAATCAAACTCCTTTGCACAACAAACTTTCACAATGAGTATGCTTTTGAAGTTTGCAATGATACCAATGACATGGAGTGTCATGATTGTTCCTTCTCTAACCTCATGAAAGGTGATGATGAAAAATAATACCTTTTGACATGATATTCACCCTAACCTATGACTCATCTAGGAATGCCTTGATTTTTCCAAGATCATGTCATGAATTTGAAGACTTTGGACAAACCTCTAACTCTAGCTATGAAAATCATGGTGCTAACACAACCTACAACACACCCATTGTAACTTCCTCTTCTTTATTTCACAGTCTCCTCCCTTAGAATACAATATTCGCAATGATACATAGCTACAATAAATTTCCCTCATAAAAGAGGGTTTCCTTTTAAGGTAAAAAACCCTAACATGACTTCTACTGTCATATATGTGACCTTATAATGAATAGTCCATATTTACTATGAAATTACAATATACATTTATAAGGCAATTTCTCCTTCGGGGGATTCTCCCCCGAACCCCCTAGCCAGGGGGATGCCCCCCTGAGACCCCACAGGGGGGTAACCCCCCCTAAACTCCACCACGTGGAGGAATGCACATTCTTACCGGGTGTAAATTCTTTATGGGGTATACACATGCCTAAAAACAAAGACCTTTGAATTAGGAAGATAATCAGGCTCCACAACCAACAATCTCCCACTTAGAGATTGATCTCAACAAATCTATCATTGTTGTATCTACTGGACTATGATCCTTCTTGGAATTGGAAAATTTCTCATATTCATCTTCATGCTTGAAGACCAACTGAAACTGAGCAAGAACCTAGTTTCTCCCTGGTTACTCCCTTAGTTAACATGTTTGTAGGATTCTGGCTAGTGTGCATGTTTTCCAACTTCAAATGTCCATCTTCCAAGAAAGATCGTATGAAATGGTACCTAATATGTATATGCTTAGTATTCGAATGGAATATTGAATTATTTGCAAGATGATTGGTACTCTCACTGTCACATTACAACATGATATTCTCTTGCTTCTTTCTCAATTCCTCCTTAAACCTTTGTAACCAAATCGTTTCTTTACTAGCCTCTGTAGAAACAACATACTATGCTTCTGTTGTTGAAAGTGCAACAACCTTTTGCAATTTCGAAATCCAACTTACTGTTGTTCCACCTATAGTAAAAACATACCCTGTGGTGCTCTTCTTGCTATATTTATCACCTACCATATCTCAATCAACATATCCCTGTAGAACAATGTCTAAACCTCCAAAACATAATTCATGAGTAGAAATACCTCTCAAATACCCGAGAATCCACTTTACTTCCTCCCAATGTTCTTTACCTCGATTTTTCATATACATGTTCACAACTCCCACTGCATGTGCAATATCTGGTCTTGTGCAAACCATCGCATACATCAAGCTGCCAACTGTTGATGAATAAGGGATCCTATACATTTATTCTATATCCTCTTGTGTCTTGGGAAACATTTCCTTAGTTAATTTGAAATGATTGGCCAAAGGTGTACTAACTAGTTTTGCATTCTACATTCTAAACCTCTCCAACACCTTCTCTATGTACTCACCCTGAGACAATGTGAATTTGCGATTTTTCTTGTCTCTTGTTATTCTCATACCAAGGATTTTCTTTGCAGCACCCAAATCCTTTATCACAAGTGAATTAGGTAATTTATTCTTGAGCACATTTATATCCTGCATATTAGACCCTACAACAAGCATGTCATCTACATACAATAGCAAGATAATATAGCTTCCATTTTCTAGCCTTTTAAAATAAACACAGTGATTAAAATGACATCTACTATAACCTTGTTTTGTCATAAACCTGTCAAACTTCAAATATAAATGCCTTGGATATTTCTTTAGGCCATACATTCTCTTCTTCAATATGCATACCAAATTCTCCTTCCCTTTGACCTCATACCCCTGTGGTTGTTGCATATAACTCTCTTCCTCCAAATCCCCATGGAGAAAAATTTGTTTTACATCTAACTGTTCAAGCTGAAAATATTCTACTGCCACAAGAATTAAAATAGTCTTAATTGAAGTCATTTTAATAATAGGAGAAAATATTTCATCAAAATCTATACCTTTCTTTTGTGCAAACCCCTTTACAACAAGTCTAGCCTTGTATTGGTTTTTTCCTCCATATTCTTCCTTCAACTTGTAAACCCATTTATTCTTCATTGGTCCTTTTCCTGTAGGCAACTGAAAAAAGTCCCATGTCTGGTTATTTACCAAGAAATCCATTTCCTCTTTCATGCCTTGCTCCCACTTCTTTTTGGTGTCTACCTTCATTACCTCTTCATAACATTCCGGTTCACCAAAATCAGTCAACAATAAATAATACAATGAAGGAGATTATTGTTCAAGGGGTCTACTTAACATGGTAGATATTCTAACAACACTTACAGGAGTTTGAGGTACATGTTTCTCCTGTTGTTGTACATTTTAATTTTCTGGTACCTTTGGAATTTATTTTTCAATGATCTCATCAAGCACTATGTATTTTTTATTTTTTTTTCATGTTTCTTTCCCTGCAATTGATCTTTGTACATGACCTTCTCATTGAATATGACATCTCTACTCCTAATGATTTTTTTATTTTCATAATCCCATAAGAGATAACCAAAATCATTAACATCGTATCCAATAAAGGTAAACTTCTTGGATTTTGCCTCAATCTTTGTTCTATTTTCTTTATCAATATGGACAAATGCTTCATAACTAAAAGTCTTCAAAACAAAATAGTTTACCTTTTTACTTGTCCATGCCTCCTCTAAAATGCCACCATCCAAAGAGCTTGAAGGTCCTATGTTCATTAAGTAAACAATAGTATCTACGACATATTTACACAACTATAAGGGCAAACAATCATGCAATCTCATATTCCTTGCACACTCCATGACTGTCACGTTCATCCTTTCTAACACACCATTTTCTTGTGGTGTTCCTAGAACTATCTTCTCTCTACGAATCCCATGGTATGAAAAATAATCATCAAAATCCTTGCTGCAATATTAACCTCCATTGTCTGATCTGAGACACTTCAACCTTTTTCATGTCCCATTCTCAACTAAAGCTTTCCATTTCTTAAAAGTATCAAAAACATCAGTTTTTGTCGAATGCAATAAACCCAAGTTTTTTTAGTTTCATCATCAATAAAAGTAACATAATAATGAGAGCCACCAAGAGATGATACCTGAGCTAGTACCCATACATTTGGATGCACAAGTTCTAACCTTTCACTCTTCTTTTCTTTTTTGACTTTGAGAAATCTGACTTTCTTCTATTTTCCATAAACATAATGCTCACAGAAATCCAAATCAATTTGTTTAAGATTTGGAAGAAAATTTCTTTTGTTAAGTATCTACATCCCCTTATCACTCATGTGTCCAACATTATGATGCCACAATGTTGTATACACTCTTGTAGAAGCTAAATATATAGAAGAGTTAGTATTACCAGTACATAAATGCAATGTACCTACCTTCTCTCTTTTTTCTATCACTAATGATCCTTTGGTGGCCTTCCACACCTTATCTATAAATTTGGATATACAATCTTCACTTTCCAACTTCCATGTTGAAATTATATTTTTCCTTAGATCTGAAATATGTCTTACCTCTTTCAACAACTATTGGTTTCCATTCCAACAATTTTGCATGGTGCATCATCACCCAAATGAACCTGTCCAAAATCACCTTGAACATAATCTAGAAAATGTTTCCTATGGGGTGTGGCATGAAATGAAGCCCCTGAATCTACTACCTAAGACTCATAAATATTATCTATAGAAAGAATCAAATAATCTTGTAACTCATCACCTATTACATTTGCTTCCAGATTTTTCTCTTGTTGTTCATCTCTTTGTTTATTTGGAGCTCTGTAGTCTTTCTTCATATGTCCTTTCTTGCCACAACTCCATAACTCTATATTTCCCATTATGGATTTGGATCTGCCCTTCCTAGAATTCCCATGGTTCTCTGAGCCCTTTCCTCTATCCTTTTGTCTTCCCTCCATGTTTAACACATTACTTGACGTCTCACCTATGATTTTCTGTCACATTTACTCGCTAAGGATAACACCAACAAAATCATCAAATTTTAAAGTATTTGAATAAGATACAGAGTTACTTACAACCATGACCAAGCCATTCCATCTTTCTGGAAATGAGCACAAGATAAGAAGATCCCTGACCTCATCCTCAAATTCCACTTTTACAGAACTTAATTGATTAGTAACCATATTAAATTCATTTAAATGATCTACAATAGACCCACCTTTTGACATCTTCATATTAAATAATCTCTTCACTAGAAATACCTTACTGGATGTTGAGGTTTTTTCATACAGTTTATCCAATGCATCCATCATCTCCTTCATTGTCTTTTCTTTCGAAATTTTTAAAGACATCGACACTACCAGGCTTAGTCGTATCGTTTCTAGTGCCTTTCTATCAAGAACCTCCCATTCTTCGTCCTTCATGGTTGTCAACGTATTTTCTATTCCACCGAATGGTAGAATTAGATCCTTCTAATATAAATAATCTTCCATCTGCATCTTCCATAACTGGTATTTTTTATCATTAAATTTCTCTACCCTAAACTTTCCATCTTTTTCCATTGCTCCCACTCGAACTAGGAACCTTCTTTTCCTGCGAGTTACCTTTCTCTCTGATACCAGTTGTTAGAAAAACAGGATCACAAAGCAATAAAATAAAACAAATGTGGAAATAAAACACAAAAGATACACAATACAATAGAGACACATATATACGTGGTTCACTTAGTGTGGGCTATGTCCACTAGAGAAATTTCCAGGTCCTTCCTTTATTATTATCCAGCAAATGAAGGGATACAACCTACAACACAACCTCCATAACTTCCTCTTATTTCTCTGACAATGTCCTCCCTCATAATAAAATATTTTCAATGATACATAGCCGCAATACATTTCCCTCATAAAAGACAATTTCCTTCTAGGGAAAAAAACCCTAACATAACTTCTACCATCAGATCTACGACCTTATAATGAACGGTCCAGATTTACTATTAAATTATAATATACATTTAGAAGGAAAATTTTCCTTTGGGGGATTTTCCCCTGAACCCCCATCGGGGAACATTGTCCCTCGAACTGTCGTTGGGGGACTGCTTTACCCCAAACCCCCCAGCCGGGGGGATATCCCCCCTAAACCTTACAGGGGGGGTAACCTCGCCTGCACTCCCTCACGTGGAGGAGTGTACATTCTTCTGGGATGTAAGGTCTTCATTGGGTATAAACACGACTGAAAACAAAGACCTCTAAATCATGAAGATAATCAGGCTCCGCAACCAACAATTATAGTCCATCCATTAAGGTATCCCACTATATACAACCTTAAATGTTATGGAAACTAAATCCCTTGGTCATTTACTCAACTCCTGAGTGATTTTTTGGAACAGTCAAGATATTCCCCTTCCTATTCTTGCGGCTATCCATGTCATTAATGGCCTTTTTACATATGAATATTTTTTACTATAACTAAATACCAACAATCCTAACATCATAATATGGATTGGTTGGACATTTTCTATGCTACTTTAGGGTCAAATATCCAATGGGCCATGAATCAATGATGTAGGCAGAGTTATCACTGTATACATAACTAGTTAGAAACCCTAAATCAGTCTTGGATTCAACCTATATAGATTTTCAAGTTTATTGGCATTCCTTTTGCTCACCAGGCCTCTCCCCAAGATATTTGTGTGTGGTTGTTTAGAGGGTGGAAAATAAAATTGATAAGTGGGTTACTAAGATTCTTGCATTGGTTGCTAAATTTCATATATGCACCAATGTGTTGTTGGCCACCCATTTCTACTATTCTATTGGATGGATTTTGTCCAAGGTAGGATATAAATAACTGGAAAAGGCATCTATAAATTTCTCTAGAATAAACCTAGAAATTTACTCAACATTCATCAAGTTAGTTGGCAACTATGCTTTACTTGACCACTGTTTGTTGGATTTAGGATAATCAAAACTAGAATGTAGTAATAGGTAGTGTATGCCAAGTGGGTGATTATGATTTTAAAAGAAAATGAATCCTAGAAAATCCTCCTTAGGAACCATACTAGGAAAGAATGTCCACTAGTAAAAAAACATGTAAAGGAATTTATTTTAGAGTATTTTGTTAACCCCCTCAAAGGTCCATATTTTAGGAATGTTTTATTCTATAGAGTATTTGTAAGGAATGATGGTTACTCAAACCCTTCCTATCTTGGAAATACCCATCTCTAAAGATTGTGTTGTCATTTAATGAGAATTTCCTCTAGGTTCTCACAATTGATCTTATTTTAAGGGAATCCTTCGGCTAATTCCTCTTATTTCTCAACGTTGAAGTTATTTATATGGGGAATACTCTTGGCCAGTGACATATTTGATACCCTACCTAGACATTGACTTTATGGAATAACCTAAATAAAAAATTCTCAATGGTTAATGCTTATAGTATTATTGTTTAAAAAATACATGGGCTCATCCCATACTGCTTATAGCTTAATATCGACCTCTCATATCCTCACACTAAGTGGAAAGAATAGAAATGGATCAACCACCTTCACTCATTATAGGTTGACCATGGGATATAAGTGGTTGTTCTCCAAGCCCTTCCTGAAAGTTTGAATCAACTAGATTTTAAATCTACATTCAAACAAAAAAGTTGGTTATTTCACCTTAGTACTATATGGAAACCTGTGATTGAAGCTAAATTATCCCCCCTAGAGCCTAATGGTATGATCACTACTATTGATATGTGATTAAATTAACTAGGCGTCCAATAGGTGAGCCAAAACCTTAAAACACCTCTTCTAGTTTTGCATACTTGATAGCAAGTTCTAGGACTGGGTCCAGTCTATGTGATAATAGTTTTCCCTACCTCCCTCTCTTGGAAATCTACCTTATTGGGAAAATACCTTCCTCGCGTCATATATTTTTAGGTTTATTGGATTCTTGTCAAAGGTGAAGTGCTCTTTTGGATTTGGAAATAATGAAAGTTTGTCTTATTTAATGATGTTGTGTCATCTCATTGATTCTTTTGGTATGATGAAAATATAATACATGCCAACTTGATTATGTGGATTGAGGTGAACTATCATAAGGTGAAACTAAAAATATAGTTCCTCTAACAACTTCCAAATTACTAACATTGATCCCCCTCCCTAACCATGATACCTCTTGACCCACCATGCACATACACCCTAGAGTATTTTTCCAGCTAAGACCACACAACCCTCCCTTCTATCTTGAATTATCTTTCTCTAGGACCAATGGATTATTTGGGTTTACATGCAATTAGTATCATCAACAAGCAAGTTGTAAGGCAATTTTCAAGGTTGATAAGTGACAAGAGAGAGCATGCAATAGGCCCCCTAGACACCCATGAATGAACAAATAGTTCCCCACACTATCTCTAGAGATATCAAAGGGCCCAAGCTCATGGATCCCCCTATTGAAATTAGATGGGGCCCTATTGCAAAAATGTATTTTAACCCTTTAGTTATAGGTTCAAGTGATGTCCTAGATGATCATGACCAACCTCCTCTATCATTTGGCTAGTTTTATCTTTCTTATGTTTGTTCCATTTATTTTTATTTTCGTCACTATCATTGTTTGAGGGTATTTTGGCCTCTCTCAAACCTATTTAATTTTGAGTTTGTTCATGACCTAGCCTTCCTGATGGGGAGTTTTGGATTTCTCCAATTCCGATTTTGATTTTTGTACTTGCTCATGGAGGCTTCTATGGCATTCCATTTTTTTGTATCAAAGCTTGTACATATTACATATTAATAGAGTTTAAAGGAAGATTTGATAAAAAGAAATATCTTGAGGCTTCACCTTAACTATAGATATATGCATCATGTAATGATCATTGAAGTTCAAGGGTTTAACCCTTATCAAGTATCAATTCACCCCCAATATAAAACCATTCCTCAATCTTTATGATTTGAAGACTCTCAGATGTTTGGAGTTTCCTCTCCTCATATCCTTTTAAAAACTACAAGGATCAATCTGATATATCCAATCATCAACAATTAGGTTCTCCAAATCCTCCCCTTTTCACTTCCTTAACTGGCCCAAGCGAGATGCATCTGTAGTCACTGATCATCAAACATTGAATGGCTCTAATGATTTCTACTTCATTATTAACAATACATTATCCAAAACTTTGAGATTCAACACAATTCATCCGATCATTCCATGATCAAATGTTCAGTGTATTTCCTTCACCATCCTTTCATTTGAACTAATGCACACCCTCTTCTATATGTTGTCATGTAGGGACTTATCCATATGCCACATGTCCTCATTATTTCAATCCATCATTTAAATGGTCAATTTTTCATGTTCACATGTCTCTGACATGTCATCCACATGTTCATGTCTAGGGGAAAATCGTCATTAAACAAATAATTCCATTCTAGTGGTAAACAATGTTTACCACTAGGAAATTTGTTTCCCAACCATAGTACAATACATACTAGGAGAATAAATAAATCTTAGATGGAAAGGAAAGACAATTTTGTGGAAAAAAAATTGACATGTATTATGTTGTATACAAAGAAGTTTCAACATAACAACTCTTTGCAAATAATACAATTTTTTTTAAAGGAAAACCTTGTAGGGAAACCTTAGGTATACTTCCCCACATTTGTAGATGAAATTCCTAGTAAACTCATAAGTATATACTATTGCACCTCACTTAGAGGGTTTGACTCAAAAATTTGTTTGTATGAAACTAGCCAAATTCCCAACAACATTGAATATAATTGGTTAAGATAACCCCTTGGTCTACAACAATTCTATCATACACCTTTAATGTAATTGAATAGATAAACCACCTATTAAAAATAAATAGGTACATTTAGAAAGTTAAGTTCATAACTTAAAATCCAACCTATCTTGGGATGAAGACTTTCCCATGCATAGTTAAGAGGATGCACACCTCTCATATTCAATAAAGTGTATTGAGAAGTAGGGATGTGTTAGTGAAACTAAGTGGAAGAAATAGTTATTTCTAAGAAAATTGAAAACATTGAGAGTGATAGGAAAATACAAGCTCTTTTCAATCAAACCTTAGAGAGATGTTGATTATTCCTCAATCAACATGACATGTATGTCTAGTTAGGAATAACTTTCTTTAAACACAACTAAAGGTCATCATAAGATAGTGACATCTAAATTATAATTTTTGTGATAATTTTTACTTTTATTAAAGATAATGTGGATAACAAACTTGTGAAAGGTAATTCCCCTCCCATATCTCAAAATACCAATAGTACCAATATCCTTGTTGAGTGAATTATCTAAAAATACCAATAGTACGAATATCCAAATACCAATAGTACCAATATCCTTGTTGAGTAAATAATGGTGAATTCGTTGTAAACGTCATATCTATATCAATAACAATTGATTGGTTCTACAATATACTTTCAAAAGGCCATGTTATTCATCTTATTTTTCCATGGGTAAGTGTAATAATTTTCTAAACATGGGATGTGTCTCAACCAATCACTATGAACTTCACTTTTAGTGGAATTATTTTCTTAATTTAAGAAGATGCTTATGAAGTCAATGTTGTAATGAGGAAGTGGGTCAGATCACATGACCTGGAGAAATTGGGTGAAATATTTATTATGATTTTGATTGTTCCAATGGTTTTTATGACCTTTTGTTTTGTCATTTTAGATTGCATGTAACTAAATTGTATCATATGTTTTTTTAACAATTATTTATTTTTAACAATTATTTAGTTATGAAAGATAAATTATGATATAATGAGTTAATATTTGGATAAATTCAATTTTTTTTGATAAAAAATATTCTTTAATTTTGATAAGAATTTTGTTGTAGATTATAGTTCTAATTTATTAATGAGAATTTTAATAATAAAACTTTTCACTTTGACTTATTTAAAAATAATCTAAATCGATAGAATTTTTGTTACAAATAAAAATCCCACAATGAGGAAGATCATCTATTTTCTTCTTTAACATGGGCTTATTTCTTCATTAACAAGTGATTAACCTTAGTAACATGATTCGATTTTTGTCTTTCAATATTAACTATCTATTATATCTAATCTTCTATAATATAATTTCTATCTTCTCAAAGGGGAATCGTTCATTATTATTTTTAGGGCTTTCTTCGTGATCCAACCATATTTAGCTCTTGGCCAATAATAGTCTATAGAAAAGGTAGGGAAAATGTAGGGAGGATAAGAACTAGGGTGGAAAATGAGTGAAACCTGACAAAACTTTATCTCATTGAACACAAATTACACTCACCCCCCAAAATGAATTTGTATCCTTATTAACTTCAATTATAATAATCTTAATATATAATTGTTGTAAATAATTTTTATAAATATTCCTAATACAAAAGTAAAGGAAAATATTTAAATTAGGAAATATGAAATATAGATGAGCTCAATTTTAAACTTGTTTACAAAGGTTTAAACTAAAGAGGGAACAATTTTAAATATTGGTCAACTTGTCATCGGGTCAAAATTGTTGTGGAAAGAGATTATAGATGACAAGTTTCAAATAATGAGATTTTTTAGAGATACAATATCCCTATTTACATACATTTGGTGATTTCACTATATCTATTTATTTATTTTTTCATAAAATTCGCTTATCACTTTACTTTTTCCATATGTAGACTAAGTGTATATTGTGAATAATTCTACATTAATAACAATTGCAAGAAGAAGATTATTTACAAAGTATTAAATGCATCAAATATTTAATTTATATATACTGAAGTTTTCAAATTAATAAGATAACCTCCTTTCTCATTTTATTATTATAAGTTTTAAGATAACCTCCTTTCTCATTTCATTATTCTAAGTTATGAAGTTAATAGGATAACCTCCTTTCTCACTTCATTATTATAATTAATTAATAAAATTCTTTATTGACATTTATTTTATTCAACTTCCTTCACTTTCACTTTCAAAGAGATACTATATGAACACATACAAGACACACTAATAAATTATATATTATACTTAGAGGTTTATTATCTAGATACTATATGAACACATACAAGACACACTAATAAATAATATATTATACTTCGAGGTTTATTATCTAAAGAGATATTTAATTATTCTAAATTACCGAGGACAATCACATCTAAATTAGAGAAAGAAAAGAATATTCCATAAGTTAGTCACATCTAAATCAGAGAAGTTATGATAGATTTCATATTTAATAAGATTATGTTGAATTTTTTTTTTAAACATAATAGCCCTCTCCTATGTCATGGTGTCAATATTGATGTACAATGAACTATGATGAATCCACTAATGATTTCAATTGATTGATCCTTCAATATACTTTCCTTAAAGTCATGTTATTCCCTGAAGTAGTGCTTCCTTTTTAAAGATATGGAGCACTATAATCATTTTCCTTACATGGAATTCCATCCAATCAATCAATTCCCTGAAGTAGTGCTTCCTTTTTTATTTGTATGGTCGTCTAAAATCAACATAAGGTTTATAAATCAAATATTGTAATGAGGAGGTGGGTCAAACAAATGAAAAATTGTAATGAGGAGGTGTCTCAAATCAAGAGACTTTGAGGAAGTGGGTTTGACATTCTTTCTCCCATCTTCATTGTTCCTTTAGGCAATCTTCTTCTTCTCGATTGTGATCTCGCGTTTTTTTTAAATAATTTTTTACATATTTTAAATTTCCTTGACAGATTTCATATTTTATTTATTTTTATTTTATATCATTTTTATTTTAATGTAATTTATATTTATTATTTTGTTTTAACTTTCCTCTTTATTTGTTATCTCTTTGTTTTCTTCTTCAATGCAATTTTATTTAATATTATGTGTAAGTTTTTTTTTCTCTTTTATTTATAACCATTTTTTTAAATCATTTTCTCTTACATTTAAGATGTTATCATATACATTTTATTTTAATGTAATTTATATTTATTATTTTGTTTTAGCTTTCCTCTTTATTTGTCATCTCTTTGTTTTCTTCTTCAATGTAATTTTATTTAATATTATGTGTAAGTTTTTTTTTCTCTTTTATTTATAACCATTTTTTTAAATCATTTTCTCTTACATTTAAGATGTTATCGTATACATGGTTTCTCTTAAATACTTTTCAATTTTTTGGGTTTTTGGGCTTTTTCTTTGTTTATTTTTTTTTTCACTCCTTTTTTATCTAACAATATTTTTTCTCTAATAAGGGCGATTGTCATAGTCCTCATGGGTTAGAGTGAACAATGAACTTTAATGAAACCAAAACTAGTTTAAAAATACTTAATAATATTCAATGTGACTTTATTCACAATTAATAACATTACCATCTAGGTCGAGGCTGCATGTCAAGCGTTAACATGATAACCTAAAGATTTCACAAGAGATTTATAGTGCAGATAACCCCAAATAAATATTGTCATTATGAAAACATCTCACTCATTTATAAACACATACAAGTTCAAGGATAAACTATTAGTAACAACACATCTACTTTATTCATGATGCTATCCTTTTATGAATGGAATATATTGTGTTGAGTATTTGTTTTGCTGATGTTTCTAGCTTCTTAAGTGCAATATGATCATTAGGATTTGAATTATATATATATATATATATATATATATATATATATATATATATATATATATATATATATATATATATATATATATATATAATTACAATGGCAATGCTTTAGAGAGATATCAATGAGAAAAGAGTCAATGTGTATCATACAAGGACTAATTACCATTTCTCATTGACATTAATAGTATATTCCTTATTCAAATTGTTTTTTCACCTTTTAGTCTCCAATGTGGAATTGTAGGTGAGTGTGTAATATCTCCAACACCTCCCTGAACACTACTAGGGGTACATGATGAATGGGTCCCGACAATCAAGGCCATGTTAGGTACCTAAAAACGATGCAACTAATGAACATTGAAATAAAGCAAGGAAAGAGGGAAAACCTCATGGGAAACCCCCCCTTCCCCCTCAAAGTACAATGCATAAAAAAAATGAGAAGGAACAAAAAGCAGTTGCTAAGCAACTGTTTCCTTCACTCCACGAAGACCTCACAACTATCCAAGTTTGTTCTTGTTGAATATTTTTTTGAAAGCAAAGATGTTTGTACAAATATGATGAAGTAGATGCACCAATGATATGTCCACATATATCCACCTTCTATTATTGTAAATACTAAGATCCAAATCCATGTGAAGTTTGGATGAAACTTTGAAAATTGTGCGGCCATTTTCGGAAAAAATGTTGATTTTAAAACACTCATAACTTCACTTCCCGACTCCGTTTCAGATGATTTTTTTTTTGATAAATTGGATATTTTTTTGAGAGGAATTCAAATATACGATTTTTTATGCAAATTCGGCTCATGAAATTTCGTAATTAAATCTGATGTACGCGGCCTCCTTTTTGGCTATTGAGATGCATGAATGGGAGTCTCTTCATGTGGCTCATGAGATGCATGAATGGTGCATGAAAAATATTTTGCATGTGGATCCTAATATGAATGGATGATATCTTCCGTATGCAATTTAGAAAACATATATGAAATGGCGTAGACATAATCTTCAATGAATGGAACATAAATTTCTGCAGATACATGTTTAGAAGGCTCTTCAATCTGAGAGGATTGATCTTCCAGTGGATTTACTACTGGCTTTATCTTGCCAACCATTTGAATGAAATATTCCTTATTCCCAAATAGAACCTCCCATATGGTCCATAATTTTTCCTGAGTTAGAGTCTTATGATTCATCATCTACTTGATGATAAATTTAAGGAGAAATAGACAAGAAAATAGATCCTATGGTCATATATTTGCTATTGATAAATTCATTTTTCTCATCGATGGAATTATAATATTCTCACATTTCCATGGTTATTTGGTATAAGCCTCTAGTTATGAGAAGAAGTATACTTTTTGGCTTCCACTCCAAATAGTTATGAGGCGTGAGAAGTATAGCCGGAGAATAATCCATCTTTTCTGCTGCTTTGTTTTGTCTTTGATACCTGCAAAAGAGTACTGGTGACGATCCTTGCTAGAGACCTATGGGATCTGATACCATGTTGAGTTTTTGAGATACCATTTTGAGTTTCTAGCTAACAATCAAATGTACACAAATTGCAAATGGTGTAGAGAAGATACAAAAAGTGGAGGAAAGAATGAAAGAATTTCTATTAACCATATTCCATGCACAAAAGGTGAATAATTTACAATAGATATAGGCTACATGAGTAAATAATGTGCCATATTAGTTATCTAGATAGATCTAGACACTCACTGATAGACATTGGAATGAACTTCCACCTAGTCCCAACTAGTTTATCCATGCAATCATCAGTTAAATGAGTCACATGTGTGGAAGTGAGAGAAACACATGCAATTGTTGCTAATAAAACCGAGGTTTCCATGCATGAGTGACTTCCACTAGTATAACCAAGTGTAACTGACTCTGAACTGAAGAGGAATTCCCTATTTTGTAGGGGAATATTCTCTATAGAGAATATTCAATAATTCTCAACATTGGATTATCAAACTTAGGAAAATAATTCTAGCTAAGTGTGTAATATCTCTAACACCATGTAACTTAAAAATTTGATCAAGAAAGACTTGGTGAACTAAGTGTTGTTCCTGAGATTACACTTAAGGCTTGAAAGGGTAATGTCAAGGCATCATAAATATAAAGGAAAGTTTTGAAAGGTTCTTTTTCTTCCATTAGTTATATAAGAATTAATCCTCAAATGAAAATAATGAAAGAACAAGACAAAGGCCATAAATTGTCATTTGAGTCGATTTATAAAATCAAATGATGTGAGGGAAACTTACAAAACTATTAAACAAAATTAGGCATCAATGCAAGATGAATCTTACCTTGTTCACAGTAGAAGAAATTAAAGAACGCACCCTTGAAAGGATATGAGTTATAGTAATCCAAGTAGCTCACAGGTCTTGTATATACTTATAGTAAATACAGAGGAAAAATTTCTTGGTTATCAAACAACCGAGAAAATGTGACTACAGTAGTAGTAGTACTAAATTGCAATCACTCACTTATCAAGGAATAACATAAGGAAAACTAAAATATGGAATACAGGAGGAAAGCATAACTCAAACTGCACAAAAATTGGAATCCCTATCTGCACTTGTATTAATTCTCACAAAAGGAGAGTTATGTCTATTACATTCGGTAAGAAGCAACCTTGTGCAGATCTTGAATTTGTGTATTTATACAAAATTCGCCACAACTCAAAACGATTGGAATTCTTACAATATCTAACTATGTCTAAAATGAAACGACAGGGTATGAAAATCGATGGGCTTAACTGTCATTTTATTCTGTCTCTTCACCTGTTGTGAGAAATGGTTCTTCAGAGCAAGAAGGATAATCAGATGAACAACTTTGCATGGTTCTCCAAGAGATGGATAGTTGACATACAAAAAGTAATCGTTTGTGAAAAATTGAAACTATAATGGAGGTAAGTGCGGTAATCGATATAGAAGGTGTGACAAGCTTGAGGAAGAACGTGATACATTACATGGATGATGGGTATTGCTCCAATGTTCGTTTATACTTCTCAATATTTTGTGGGGGCATGAGGATGTGGTTTTGAGGTAACTCGATTTTCATCCCGCAATGCGCCTGGTGATGCCACATAGCTCTTTTAAGATACAGTTGTTTCAATTGCAAGACCACCCAAGAATTTTATCGTTCGAGCATGTTGAGTCCTCGCCATGAAACATAGCCATCGATTTGGTCACGATCTATTATTTGGGTGCACCAGCTAAGTTCAGCACTGCCGCTAAGCTTTATCCACCTGCCAACTTTAGAATTGTCCTAAGCATGTTTGGATATGACACTACTTTGGCGCTGACATCACTGTGTTGACGTGTCATGAAAAGAGAAGTGACAAGTGTCTGGGCAAACCAGATGCCAGGTGTTATAACTAATGAGAGCACCACAGGTATGAACCGATGACTGCCACATATTTGATACTTCAAAGCTCAGGGACGATCTATATGTAGAGATGGAGTTCTAACGCAGACGACGACCATTGATCTGAGGAGGACACGAGGCAAGGATCTACGAACTCCGGAAGAAAATGCTTCGGATGAAAATGGGAGAGGGGAAGTTGAAACTTCCAAAGCCCAGATTCTCATAGTGAATATTGACCATCTGTCCCTGAGGATGCATGGCGCCTAATTTGCAACTTCAGGTTTTATATCTGATGTTTGACCTCGTGCATCTTTGGCATGTCAAATACCCGTGAGCCATTGATTTCCATGATCCATTAAGATCTAGTTGTTGATCTTAGCAGAGTGAGATAAGCACCCAAATTTAAATTGAGGTCACATCCCTTGGTCATATGTGGTGATGACGATTGGATAACTAGCTTCATGAGGGCTTGTTATGGGGAGGTGGTGCGTCGTTCGAGAGGTGATGTGTATTAAGAGTGGAAGACAAGTGGCAAGGGATGATAGGTTTTCCATTTTGTGGGGGTGTGGAGAAATGGTTTTGAGATAACCCTCTTTTCATCCTGCAATGAATCTGGAGATGCCACGTAACCATGAGATAAAACCGTGATTTAAATTGTGGGACCACCTTTCAAAATTAAGTCCCATGCAACTCCACACCCCACAATTTACCTTGACTATTGATCTAGGCGAGAGAGAGATAAGTTGTCTAATATCACAAAGTAAGATAAGCACCCGAAGTTTTAGCTGGGGTCAAAGCTCTCGGTCACATGTGGAGGAATCTTTGCACAATTCTTGTCCGTTGATCTGAGCAGGGGACACCTGTCAGACAATCTATGTATTTGACTAGTTCATATTTTGTGGGAGGCAAGCAGTGTTGAGTAAAGAAATCCCGAAGATCCGAAGTGAATATCCATCGTTGAACTCAAAGGACACACGACATGAGATCCTCTGCTTCGGGGATAACTTCTTTGGAAGGTTTGCAATGTTGTGAAGCTAGAATTCTCAAAGTTCTAAAGCTTGGATTTCTAAAGTGAATCTCCACCGTTGAACTCAAAGGACACATGGCATGATATCCTGTGCTTTGGGGATAACTTCTTTGGAAGGTTTGCGATGTTGTGAAGCTAGAATTCCTGAAGTTCCAAAGCCCGGATTTTCAAAATGAATCTCCACCGTTGAAATAAAAAGACACATGGCATCGGATCTTCCACTCCAGAGACTTAGCATTCTAGAGAGTTTGAGCTTCCCTTTTTGTCAATTTATCCCTTTCTCTACTATATTTTGTTTTTTCACCTAGTTTATCAGACTCTCAAATCAGTCCGGCCTTCCACTAATTTCTGATGGCACCATTAACCTGCCCAAAACAAAAGAAGTTTGTAAGTTTTTCGCATTAATGACAAATACAAAATAATCATTCCAGTCATTAACTCTAACCAATCATAAACATTATTAACAATTCTGTGGTTCGACTTTTGGAGGTTTCAAATGTAAGAGGGTAGGGATCTCCCAAAGATTGAAATATCAGAGAGGTTAATATTCTATTAATCATTCTTATGTTTAACTTATCATGCTTTAAAACTTGAATTAGCCTCGAGAACTTCGACATTTCGACGTTCGGGGTTTTCATTGTTTAGACATATTGAAACTCCCGAAGCACGAAGATCCAAAGCAACCTTAGAAATTTACTTCTTTAACAATTTGGTGGCTCCACAACTCCAAAGAGATTAGGATTGTTTGATTAAATAAAAGGATTTATTTACGACAGACATTACGTGCGCCTTATTCTTATTTAACGAGGAATGAAATGGATTTAAAGTTCGAAAGTAATACCTGAAGTCATGATTTGGGAAAGATTATATATTCATGAAAGAGGAAAATAAAAATCAAAAGTTCAAAAATATATGTGTTCCAACATAGACTTCGTCTGGGGATCATGTCTTCCTGTGAGGCACTGAAGAACAATAGACCAAGTGCCTTTATTGGGTAAATGGAGTCATCATTGGGTTTCTGTGAAACACACTTTGGAAAAAACACATAGAAGGACATTAGACTTCAACCATATCTTAGAAAAATTTAAAAAACTTGATCATTCACCAATCTCGAGTTTAGGCTATTTATAGCTTTCTTTTTCCTGAAACTGATTTTGGGTTTGTTCAAGATAATCAAAACCACTGTAATAGAGCTATCAGACTCTAGTCGATTTTGTTCGCATCAAGGTAGAGTAAAATTGATGATTTATTTTGATGTGTGTGGGGGGGTCCCTTGTTGGTTTAGAATGTAGATCTTGTCGAAAAGAGAACTAGCTACCATAGTACATTACATACATGTATGACAACCTTGTAGATATCATAGACATTGCTTCACTTCCAGTGAGCCTGTTCAACACCCCAATGAAGTTATCTACATTTCTCATTGAATTTCCTTTCACCACTTCAATTTTCACTTTGTTGAGATGAGGGAAATCATTTAAATGAATTTCCTTTCGTCATCTCTTTTGGACAAAATGGGGTCAATTGAATTTCAAATTTCCTTTCACCATTTGTCTTGGACTAGATGGGGGCAATCAGATTATGAATTTCCTTTCACCATCTATCTTATTTTTTAATATTTTTGAAGTGGGGGCAATCAATTTCTATTTATCATACAAGGGATGATATTTTTTTATAATTTAGTAGCGAATTTTTGTCAACTCACTTTGGTCTACTCTGGGCTAATCCTCTCCTAACCTTCAAAACACATTTGCATGCAGGGAAGTTATCACGTGGAACTTTTAATTTCTAGGGACTTTCCTTGAGTAAAAAAAATCAGTTTAAAATCTGATAGAAGGGATAAAGTAGTCATGATTATCCTAGACATACTTTCTCTCAGTTAAAACCAGAGGAATCATAAAATTTTTGCCTACTCTCGTTTTAAAGGTCTAGTTTTCTAGGCTTCCCGAGTCAAGGCAAACTCTGCCTTCCTGTGGAGATTTAAGGTCAGGTAGTGCAAAATCAAGATAGAATAAAATTTTTCATATATGATAGATGGAAATAGAACGAAATTCATATATTTGAAAGGGATCTTATTTCCGTTCAAACCTACTTCCTGATTAGTGAGCTTCTTCTATTCTTATTTTCTTTTCTTTTTTTATTTTGTATTATTTTCATTTGATTCAAAGACTCAGAATTTTGGATTTTTTTATAATCTTTGATTAGGTGACCATTTTTACTTGAGTACAACCTCATTTAGAATTGATAAGAGTTCTTTTAGAATCTTGGTTTGAACAACAATGATCATAGAATTTCATACCTTGGATTTCTTTTGTATTCTCAAGCAAAGACCATTATTAATCTATCACCTGTTTCGTGAGAAAACTAATTGTTCTGAAACATGAATGTCAGTTTCTGATACATATTTATCCCTCGAATATCAGTAAGTGTTATATCTGAAAATAAAAATGAGAAATTTCAGAAACTTTGCAAAAAAGGAATGGTATGTGTTACTGGTTTTTATATTTCCTTTTTTTATGAAATCTGTTGGCATAGGGGAAGACCCAAGGTTCAACGTTACAACAATGCACCAAAAAAACCCTAACTATTGGCCCTTTCGACAACACCTGCGAAGTAGATAAATTCTCACCTGAGGTAGAGGAATGGGTGGTTGCGAGACTTAGGTGTCTACAACCTTAGCTGGGACACATATATGTGATTATGATACTTAATAGAGCACTTAGCACCGTTAGATCCTCAATATGCAATCAATACCTACTTTGTTGATAAAACAAAGGTTCACAACATTCACATTGATCTAATGTAGTTAAGTACTTAGCACAAACAAATGGATCAGATATAGCAAAAGAAAGCTCTAAGCACATTCATAGAAGTCAGATCTAACATTCTTACACATCATTAGCACGAAGCATGAACATATTTATATATCTCTATCAAAGAACTTAGAAAGAGAGTCAAAAACACATTAAGAAAAGCACATAGCGTAACAACACAATATTTACGTGGTTCACCCCCACCCTAGGGATACGTCCACCAAATCTTATTCTTTATTATCTTCAGTCAATCAGTTACAAGCACATAGACTCAAAAACCTTACTCCACACAGGACAAAAGATCTGTGCAGCTCACTAGATCCTTCTTCCTTGTGTTCCACCACCAAGCCTTCCACAATATTGCTACAATGAATTGCAGTTCACTCTGCAAGTCTCACATAGTCATGCACAAAGCACTTACAGACTCTACTTGCACTTAGCATACATTCATATCACATAGATGCAACACCACTTATATCTAGCCTAAGCATCTATTTATATATACAAAATAGGCCTAAACATGGGTAAACCTAAGGGCCGACATTTCATTCTCGTTACATATTCCCACATCCCAGAAAGGACCCAAAAATGGGCCGAGATCTCGTGATCTCTGCTTCATCTTGCGCTCCTCCTTCGATAGGTTGTCGAAGTCCAAAAATAGGTCAAACTTGACCAGATATCCACAAAACCTAGTCAAGGGCCAACAAGCCCCCAACACTCACTTGTGACTCGTCCTGAGTCACTCTGATGTAGGAAGTTCTTCCTTGAACGCTTCGAGCTTGGCTCAAACTTATTCAACTTGCTACTGTGCTATGCGCTCTTTTTCAACAAATTATTGAATGACTGCATCATTCATAGGTCCTTCTAGGCATTGTTCTATCGCGGTGCTAACCTAATCTAGTTTTTCTCCCTAGCCTTCTACCTCTGTAAACAATTGATAGGATTTATCTTGCACCGGTTGGATTTTCTGAGTTATCTCCATAACTTTGCTCTGGATATTATGGATTTGCTGCTGGGCGGTTCACTGCTCTTGAGATCTCTTCATTCTCTCCACAACTGAAAGATACTTTAGCTAGGCCTGTAGTGTTTCTGCATGCTACTTCACTTTCTGGAGTTGCGACTCCAGTGCATGCAACTCTGGGTTCTCGGTAAGTTTCTCATATGTCTAGAAACTATGATAAGTGAATTTCTTGCATTATAAGGTAAGGGCCTTCATTCTGTCAACTATGCTGCGGGAAGTGGCTTCTTGCTGGTCTCTTACCTCCTGTGGAGTCTCAGGCACAGTGCATAGCTCTAAATCTACTATGCACTGCTGGAGTTGTTGGATCACTTCTTCAAGTTGTGCTACTTGCTTCGTGACTTGATCCTCTGCCTTTACTTCTACAACAATCATAGAGAGAAGTTCTTTGTTGATCGTTTCCTTCACTTTGAGTTGCTCGGCGAGAAATTGTTCCTTGCCTTGTTGCAGCTATGCCTTTTCTTCATCGAACTTCACTTCGAGAGTGCTTTTTTTTTGTTCGGCAGCTCGACGTTGTTCTACAAGTACTCCCTATACTTTTACCAAAGCAGAGGTGGCTTGCACTATTTCCACTTGCTCTCGTCGAAGACGAGATTTGACTGTACCAACTATTCAATGGATTTGAGATGGCTTATCTCCCACTTCTGGCTCTCCCAGCATAGTGAAGACTGCGTGGATGGATTGTAGGTCTTGTTGTACTCCTCGAAGTTCAGTCGTGATTCAATCATACAACTCCTCTTTCTTTGCTTCTTGATTCTATGTTATCTCCAATGACGCATCATTCATGGCTTCTATGAGGAATTCGAAGTCATCATAGGTGAGGACGGTCTGCATCTTCATCATAGTGGCCTTCAATTTCTTCTAGTAGGAAGGTTTCAGAGGCGAACCTTTCCTCTTTTTCAGGGGATCAGCCTCGTCACCCTGCTGCTGCTTGACATGTGTCATTCAACTCTGCATCATCACCTCCTTTCTCAGGTGAGATGGAAGAGGTCTTCACAGATGCACTGTCTAAATAATGGAACTATTTGGTCTTCTTTGTCTATCTTGGCCCGTGTGTATCCTGCGCAGTTTCTGGACTGTCTATATTGGATATCTCTACAAGGTCTACTAGAATGAGGAGGTTCACTGACCATTCCTTGGTGATATCCTCCAAATCCTCCTCCGTTATATTGTAATAGGAATGAAGTTTCTTCTTATGCTCATCAGCGCACGCTGTGATATAGATGAAATGGCGGTCTGCAATGAACTTCATCAAAGGCCTGAACCTGTGTAAAGTATTCAGAGTTATACGAGGCACGGACTGTATGGCTACCTTCAACTGGTTGTAGTATGCATGGAATACAACATTGGACTACCACTATTTATTCATGTCACTTGAATACCATAGTGTGTTGAAATTCACAGCCAATGGTTCAAAGGGCTCGATGTCCGGGAATATCGCACCTTCCAACATCTCCAAGGCAATGAATGCGATCAATATCAATAGCCAACTAAAGTGGAATTCGTACCCTTGATCTTGGAATTATTTTCAGTCAAGTTCTAATTGGTTCACCAGGTACTGCACCCAATTCATTTGTAGGCCCTCTGTGCACGTCCCTGTGAGTTCGACTACAAAACTAGTCCCTTGGGTGGGTCAGTTCTTGCATACTAACTTTCCTACGATCATTTGATGTTGAAAAGTCAACAAGAAACATGTGTCTAATTTACTTTTCCCTTAAATAAATTAGACAATAAATATTAATCTGTTATTTCATTCATAAATGAGTGAGTTGGATTTGTAATAGAATTATAAGTGTATTTAAGTGAGTTAAGACTAGTTGTACTAGTTGTAACTAAACTTGCACTAGTGATAGTTCAGTAAATCAGTGAACTCACATGCAACTGAAGATTCTCCACGGTTAACTACATGCATGTCAGATCCGTTGGAGACCCAGTTAAGATAATAGGTGAAAGGGACAGTTTGGCTATCAATTGTGATTTGATCACACATGCAGTGGATATGATTATGAGCATGTGAAAACTAGGCAATTGAAATTCAGTTGTGAGAATTCTAATTGCAAGGATTGTGCAGAGGAGGCAAGCTGTCTGGACACAGGAATTGGCACATATATTTGTTGATTTGTGTATGACAGTGTGAGATGATTGTATTGTACTGAGAGCTCTTGGATTAGAGTTTTGTATGAGATTGTTTCATGATTCATGATATACATAATATATGATAGTGGGGTTTTTAGATTTACGCTTTCCCAAAAAAACTTATGTGTTATGTGTTCTTGATATTTCACTTTGTGATTGTGGTTGTGATCGTGGTTTAATTTTTTGCAAGAATAATAGTAGAAGCGATTACGTATTTAAAAGTGTTGTATAATTGTTATATCAGGAGAATCGCAGGAAATACTAAATTTGTATTGAAATTTCTACATGGTATCAGAGCCACGGAGGCCACTGAGCTACGGAAGTGAGGTGCGAACATAATTTCATTCTCGCAGGTCCTGTCTCTAGCAGGGTGTGCACTTTAGTACTGTAGACTACGCATAGTTCTCAAAGAAGAAATTATTTAACCCTAGACAAAGGAGAGGTGCGAACTTCATTGACATTCTCACAGGCTGCTTAAGGGAGAAGTGCGAACTTCCTTCACCCCACAGTGAAGTACAGTGCAAACTTCCCTAGAAGGTTTGCAGGCTATACACTAGCAGGGTGAGAACTTCCTCAGAGAGTTCACAGGCTAGACATTGGCAGGGTGTGAACTTCCCTTAGGCTGCTCTCAGGTGGGGTGTGAACTTCCCAGGGAAAGAGGGATTGTAGCAGTTGAGTTTTGGTGGTTGGATAACATTCGAATTTGCAATATTTTCTTAGTGCGACAGTTGATTCAAGATCGAAATGTATTTCAATGGCTTGAGGTTGGAGTATGAACTTGAGGGAAGCTCGAACTACATTGATTGGAAGGACAAGATGGAGGCAGTACTTGAAGACAATGGCTTGAAGGATTACATTGACAGATATGTTCCTAAGCCGGATGCGACAGACACTGCAAATCTTGATGCATGGAAAAATAAAGTGGAAAAGGCGAGGAGGATTCTGTTGGAGGGGGTACGAGACCACATTGTCTCAAGTCTCCATGGGAAAACCACACCACATGAAATGTGGAAGGTTTTGATGGATCTATTCCAAAACAGAAGCGACCATAGGAAATTGGCGCTCAAAGATAAACTCAGGAAGATCAAGATGGAAAAGGGCGACACCATTCCAAAATATCTCATGAAGTTTGTCCAATGTTGGGATGAGCTTGGAAGTGTGGGAATAACAGTCATTGTTGATGATTTGGTGAGCTTGGCTCTCCTAGGACTTCCCAAGAGTTGGCATAGTTATCAAGAATCTGTCAATGGAAGGGAAAACTTATCGGATTGGGAACGACTATGGTCGGATCTAGTGCAAGAGGAGTTCAGGAAGAACACCAGAGATGGATCTTCATCCAAGCGTGATGATGAATAGGATTGTGCATTGACTTCCAAGGAAAGGAAAGGGAAAGGGAAGAAATTCCATCCAAAATCCGAGTCTAAAGTCAAGAAGATGGATTTGTCCAAAGTGAAGTGTTTTCACTGTCACAAACATGGGCATCTCGCTACTAACTGTCCACAGAAGAGGAAGAACAAGACGGTTGTTGGAGCTGCAATTAGTGAGGCTCTTGTCTCACAATTTGAACTTGACTTCAATTTGATCGCATGCATGGCTTCAAGTGCATCGAGATCATTGTGGTATTTGGATAGTGGCGCTTCCTTCCACATGATGGGAGATAAAGAGTCTTTCATTGACTTGGAGGAGAAAGATCTCATAATCCATATAGAGATGGGCGACGATGAATGATACAGTGCAACTGGTATTGGTACCATTACCTTTTAGAGGGATTTAGGTAAACCATTTCAATTGAAAAATGTTATGCATGTTCCAGGTTTGAAGAAAAACTTGGTTTTAGTCGCAATGTTGGAGGACAGAGGCTATGATGTTGTTTTTAGTAGTGGAAAATCCTACCTGCGACATAAAGAAACGGGTCAAGTCAAGAAGATAGGGATTTGAGTTAAGAATCTCTACATGCTAGATGTATATGGCTGCAGTGCCATGATAGTCAAGGCAAAAAAAGTGGTGAGTTAGGATGAGGGTGAATTATGGCACAAGCGATTGGGCCATCTTCATCGTGGAGCCTTGAAGATCATGCAAAAATATCTATTGGACTTCCAAGGGGAACACTTTCTCAGTTAGATCAGTGCAAGGGGTGCACCCTAGGGAAGTATGTAAAGTCCACCTTTCATGAAAAGGAGAACCATGCTTTGATGATCCTGGAGAGAATTCACACAGACGTGTGTGGACCATTCTCGGTTTCTTCAACAGCAAAACATAGGTATTATGTTATTTTTGTTGATGAATTTTCTCATAAATGCTAGATATTCTTCATGCAGAAGAAGGATTAAACATTCTCAAAGTTCTGTGAGTTTAAAGAATTAGTGGAGAAAGATTCGGGGAAGCAAGTGAAAGATTTAAGGAGTGATAATGGTGGAGAATACATCTCTAATGAATTCAATGATTTCTGCAGCAGAGAAGGAATTCGAAGAGAACTCATAGCACCTCATAACCCACAGCAAAATGGGGTTGCGGAGAGAAAGAACAGAATGATCGTGGGTGCAACATGAGCGATGTTGCATGATCAAGGCCTACCAATGCATTTGTGGGTAGAAGCATGCAATACTACGGTTTATGTGCAGAAACATTGTCCTCATAGAGTACTTGGCATGAGTACACCTGAAGAAGCCTTTACTGGTAGGAAACCTAATGTTTCTCATTTTAAATTTTTTGGCTCATCTGTTTATGTGCATGTGACCAAGGATGCCAGGAAGAAGATGGAACCAACTGCTGAAGTTGGGATATTTGTGGGGTACACAGAAACACCCCATAATTATCGTCTGTATTTGCCGAATAGTAAGATGACTATTATGCGACGGGATATAAAATTCGATGAGGGGAAAGCCATTTGGTTGCTGCTTGAGAGGGAGCTAGACTTGCATGCAAAAGAGGAACTGTTGGTTCTCAAATATGAGTCTCAAGATGTGGAGAAGCCACATGAAGAGGTTCATGGAGTGGAGGAAACCACTCAAGAAGATCCATCCATCAGAAATGGAAAAAAGCGCACCACGGAAGCTGATAGATTGAGACTAGATGTTGCACAAAATGTAGGAGCCCCTACTTCACAGCGTAGATAGAGACAGTCTCCTGATCGATTTGCTGGATACATGGCTCTCATGAGAAAATATATTGTGACTGAACCATCTTCCTTTCAGGAAGTAGTGCAGGACCCCACTTGGGTTGATGCTATGGTAGAGGAGTATGACTCCATTGCCAAAAAAGTGCATGAGAAATTGTCCCAAGACCGGTCGACAAATCAGTGGTAGGTTCGAGATGGATCTACAAGGTAAATCAAGTAGTTGATGGGAGTGTGGAGAAATACAAGGCTAGATTTGTGGCCCGAGGCTTCTCATAGATCGAGGGGATAGATTATGATGAGACCTTTGCACCTGTTGCAAGGTACTCTTCCATAAGATCCTTCCTTGCACTCTCAGTGCAGATGGGTTAGCGCATTCATCAGATGGATGTAAAAACTGTGTTCCTCAACGAGATCATTGAGGAAGAAGTGTACATTGAATAGCCAGAAGGTTTTGAGACCTTTGACAGAGGGTCAAATCTGTGCAGACTCAAGAGAGCACTATATGGGATGAATCAAGCACCCCATGCTTGGTACACTCGGATAGACAACTATTTCACTGGATTGGGCTTCACCAAAAGTAAAGCAGATGCAAACCTATACCAAATTGTGGTGGAGGGTAATATTTTAATCATTGTGTTGTATGTTGATGATTTAATACTGACTGGTGATGAGCAGCTGATACACTCATGCAAGGAGGACCTTGCAAAGGAGTTTGAGATGAAGGATTTGGGCCTTCTTCATTATTTCCTTGGATTGGAAATATGGCAGTGAGATGGTGAAATTTTTGTGTCTCAAGGAATGTATGCAAGGGAGATACTGGGTAAGTTTCACATGGAGGTATGCAAACCCATGGATACTCCTCTTCTAGGAAATTGGAGGAAAGAGGATGCTAATTTTGGAGAAGTAGTGGATGCTACTGTCTATCGACAGTTAGTAGGTTCGCTAATTTATTTAGTGAACATGAGACCAGACATTTGGTACATGATTAACTAGCTAAGTCAAGTGATGGTTAAGCCTACCAAACTCTTTTGGAAGGTGGGTAAGCATGTCCTGAGATATCTGAAAGGAACATTTGAGTATGGATTATGGTACAGACAGACGAATGACGTGAAGTTGCATGGCTTCAAATATGCAGATTGGGCGGGCAGCCCAACGGATAGAAAGAGCACATCAAGGGGGATCTTTAGTATCAGGTCTACAATTGTTTCTTGGTACAGCAGGAAACAAAGATCCATGGCACTCAGTTCAGCAGAAGCAGAATACATGGGAGTGAGTCAAGCTACATGTGAGGCTATCTAGATGAGAAAGATCTTGGTTGGTTTTTTTGGTTCTCATTTAGATCCGACAATGATTTATTGTGATAATCAGAGTTGCATTAAACTCTCGATTAATCCTATGTTTCATGATAGATCTAAGCATATAAATATCCGGTATCATCATCTCAGATATTGTGTGTAGTGGAAGATCATGTTGCTTCAATACATTCCTACAGAAGATCAAGATGTAGACATTCTGACGAAGGCACTCACCAGGAGAAAATTTGAATATCATAGAGACAGGATTGGGGTGAAGGATAATCCCTTTCTTGTTGAGAGGGAGTGTTGAAAAGTCAACAAGAAACATGTGTCTAATTTACTTTTCCCTTAAATAAATTAGACAATAAATATTAATCTATTATTTCATTCATAACTGAGTGAGTTGGATTTGTAGCAAAATTATAAGTGTAGTTAAGTGAGTTAAGATCAGTTGTACTAGTTGTAACTAAACTTGCACTAGTGAGAGTTCAGTAAATCAGTGAACTCACATGCAACTGAATATTTGCCACAGTTAACTACATGCATGTCAGATCCATTGGAGACCCAATTGAGATAATAGGTGAAAGGGATAGTTTGTCTATCAGTTGTGATTTGATCACACATACAGTGGATATACTTATGAGAATGTGAAAACTAGGCAATTGAAATTCAGTTGTGAGAATTCTAATTGCAAGGATTGTGCAAAGGAGGCAAGGTGTCTGGACACAGGAAGTGGCACATGTATTTTATGATTTGTGTATGATAGTGTGAGATGATTGTATTGTACTGAGAGCTCTTGGATTATAGTTTTGTATGAGATTGTTTCTTGATTCATGATATACATAATATATGATAGTGGGGTTTTTAGCTTTACGCTTTCCGAGAAAAACTTTTGTGTTATGTGTTCTTGATATTTCACTTTGTGATTGTGGTTGTGATCATGGTTTAATTTTCCGCAAGAATAATAGTAGAAGCGATTCTGTATTTAATATTGGTGTATAATTGTTAGATCAGGAGAATCGCAGGAAATACTTAATTTGTATTGAAATTTCTACATTTGACAGGCAAGGCAACTGCGCCACTCTGTATAAAAGATACCTTGGAGCCTCACATGCCCTTATCGACATCGCCATAAGTGTCCTTGATCCTTTTAACGAGAGCGCGGTCCATGGATTTTCCAGGCTAGAAATCTTGTGGGCCCGGTCCTTGCATACTAAGCCTGGTGATTCAATTTATCAATGTCGGATCCATTGTTATGCAACGATTTAACCATAGATAACCTCCATGGTAACAAGAAAACAACAATTTGACACATGCATTCACCTCCTAGTGTTGTATGAAGTGCAAAATCTTCATAATGTTCAGCAGGGTGGACTGCACGAGGTTATGGGTCCATGACTGAGGGACGATCTTCGAATTCTTTCCCTTTTTTCTGGTTAGGTACTTATGTGGGGCGAGCATGTTGTAAACTTTTCGGTCACCGAGGTTGAAGTTGCTAAACTTCAATGCTACAATATTATATTGGTCTGTGCGAACTGCACGTATCCCTTTCAGGAGGTACACAGTGACCAAGGCATACTAAAAATATCTAGGTACGCTAACGCGGTTTACAACACCACTCAAACATGGTATATAAGTACGTAATATTCTCAGAATCAACTTAGTGTTCGTGAGATCATCCCTGTGCTTAGTTCGCTTCTCATCTGATGGTTAGGATGGTCTGGCTTGAGCAGTTGATGGAGAGGCTGGAATTCCTCTCATGGATGATTCTTGTACACCCGTGGATAATCCTCTCTCCAACATGACTCTTTCAGTCATCAAGTCGATCAAAACTTCCTCAACAACTCTTTCTGCAACACTCAACACGTCCGACATACACGCTCGGGGTTAACAATATCAGGTTGGGGAGGGGTATCTTAGACACAGTAATGAGAGAGAGAGCAGAATCATGATGATCATGGTATAAACTCATCATAGTCCATGGGCTCAAATTATCAATTGGCAAAAGTGTTCTCGGTGCATGGTGCAGTGAGATAAATAGGTAACTCGACAATGGGTCACTTGCAACGAGTATGAGGTCTTCATTAAGTTGGTTCTGTCCATTATGGCACGGTCTCAACAGTCGGATGGTGAGATGGCTGGCCATAAATGTTTTTCTATCCGTTTGGAGCATTGATCTAATGGTTATAACGTTCCCCAATAGCTATATTGCTTTGCCATGATGAAGTGCCATGTGTCGTTGTTCTGATATCCCAATGAAGATCCAATTTTGCAAATTTTTCTTCTGTGAGGTTCCCTCTAGGGATTTCTATAAAATTTCAATCTTAGCCCTCTTCTTAATTAGATTTCTAGCCTTATTTCCAATGATATTTGTCTCAGTATGCCTTTTTCCATTCTGATTCTTATCTTCTCTTAACATAGTTACTTCGCGTTGTTGAAATTCTTTCCTAGGATTTAGGGGTAGTGTTAGGGTCCTAAACCGCACATAGGTAGAACAATATATTCAGATGTAATAAAGGTCAATATTAATAAGGCCTTTCAATAAAATAAAATAAGGCAGATGTAAGAAGACCTAATAGAAGCTTTCTCTTCTAGAAGGATCTTCCTCTAGATGCTTCTTTTTAGTATAAATAGGAGTCGAGGGTATGAGAACCCTAGGTTGGATATTATTGTAATAGAGCTCTGCTCAACTGGAGGTTTCCCCCTCGAAGAGGCCCGTGAACATTGCTTTCATATTCAAAGTGTTATTTCTATTTTTATTCTTATATCATTTCCGTATTATTGTGGTGAATTCTCTGGTTATATTGTTGTTATTCTGCCATTACTAGCATTTTATTTCTGTTATGCATACATTTTATATCTGGTATAATACAAGTGGTATCAGAGCACTTTCCTTGGTAGAAAGTGTGGGTTAAATGTTTGTTTCATGGTAGAGACATATTCCGACGTATTTAAGCCACAAAGATATGTCGTTACGTACATAAACCTGCGGTTGAGGGATTCATACACGTAGGAAATACAAGTGGTACTTAAGCGCAAATCTGTTGGCCACCCTTGTAACCCTTGTTGGTACCCCTTTGAGTGGTAGTGCATCAGACAAATCCTATGTACAGATCGACCTAGATTACTTGAAGCTCTCTTTAGATAAACCGATCGGTGGCCTGAATGTTATAGTGTCACTGAGAACAACACTCGGGAAGATACTCTCTAGTACCTGGGTAGTCGGGTAGTACGACTAAGGGTATGGTCTATCCTCCTTAGTTAGTGCCCTGAATTATTGGGCTGAGTACTACTGTTGGACCCCGTACGTATATCAGAGAGCTATAGCGTAGGGAAAACCCTTGTTTGTAGAACCCTTGAATACCTAACCCTTGGGGATAGAAACATAAACAAATTAAAACAGACAAGATATATTACTGCACAACTGTGTTCGGGTTGCCAAGTAAATACACATTTCTTTCTGGTTAAGCATTTGGGCATAAAAAATAAAAATAAAAAGTCTAGAAAAATTTTCACCATTATTTCAGACCTATCCAATTGGATTCATCTCTTCTCCCTTATCACATTCATCCATATCATTTTTTCAAAAAAAACGTTTTTTACCCCACCCACCCCTTTTCAGTTCCCCCATCCTCATGGCCCATACTCATAGCCAAGACTTGGAAGATTGCTTCAAAAACTTGCAATATTGTCTCATTGAGACCCAACAAGAAGTCAAACAACTCAGTACCAATGTCACCGCCATCAATACAACCATGCAATCCTCAATGGGAAAAATCAAACAAGACCTTACCACCCTGCTTGAATCAGTATTTTCGGCACTCTACACCAAAATGCATATCCCTACAGATAACCCTTCCTCTTCCTCACCCCCACATACTAAAGGTGACCATTCCTCTCATTCCCATACCTTGCAGAACCATCACTTTCAATGTGACCTACGCCTTCCACGGGTGGATGTGACCAAATTTGATGCTTCAGACCCCACTGGTTGGGTAACCCAAATGGAACATTACTTATATTTATATAGCATTACAGATGACTTGGCCAAACTCTGGTATGGTGTTCTCCATCTAGATCAAGAACGTTGGCAATGGTGGCAATGGAGAAAAAATTCTTGTCAAGGGTATATTTCTTGGACACAATTTGTGGCAGAGATTTATGAACACTTTGACACTGACACCAACCATTTGGGTCATTTGAAAAAGATGAAACAACTAGGAATAGTGGAAGACTTTATATCTTCCTTTGAGCACCTAGCTTTTAGAACAGAGGGCATGTCTGATTCCTTTTTCCGAGAGTGTTTTATTAGTGGCCTCAAGAATGAAATTCAGGCCCATGTCCTCATGGCTCGGCCTGAGAGTTGGGTGGAGGATACCAAAAGAGATAAAGAAGAACAACAGGTTGTATCTTCTCAAAATTGCAAACCCTCCTTCATCCCTCGCCCTAAACCAGTAAATCCCACTACTCCCTCTGCTCCACTAAAGATCCAAATATTGACCTGGGTTGAAATGGTTGAATGCAACTCACAAGCATTTGTTATAACTGTGATGAAAAATATTTCTCGGGCCACAAGTGTAAAGAACAAAATATTTTTATGGCCATCTCCGAGGAGATTTTGGAAGAAGATGAATAAACTCCCTCTATGTCTGAATCACCTGAATCCACTGACATAACCCCTCCCTTAGACCCTCCTGAAGTAGAGCCAGTCATTTCCCTCAATTCTCTCACTGGCTTCTCCGCTCCCCAAACCCTCAAGCTAATTGGTTACATCAAGCATCAAAAGGTCATCATTCTGGTTGATAGTGGCAACACCCATAATTTTATTCATCACCACATTGCCCAAGAAACTCATTGCTACATCCATGCCATCAATAATTTCCAAATCATGATTGCCAATGGTAGTTCCATGAAATGTGGAGGGCGTTGTGAAAATGTGCATCTCCAAATTAGTGACTACCACCTGAAATCCCATATGTTTGCTATCGACATGGGAGGTTGTGAAATTGTGTTGGGTGTACACTAGATAAGGACTTTGGGTCCCATTCTCATGGATTTTAAAGACTTAACCATGCAATTCATCTAGGAGGGCCACTAATATAAGTTCCAAGGCATCACCGTTGGTTCACCTAAGATCATTAGTTCCCATCGCATGGAAAAGCTTCTCAAAAAGGGTCATTCTGGTGTTATCGCCCAACTCCATGCCATACAAGAAACAGAGACACCCTCCATACTGCAAGACCTCCAAGCCATCCTTTCTAAAAATCAATCGGTCTTTTCCACTCCCCAAGGCCTCCCTCCTTCCCATGGTGTTCATGATCATTCCATTCCCCTTGTACTAGGAAGCCTTGTTGGCATATTTATTATGGGTAGACAGAAGGCAGAGTATTTGTTTGTTATTGATGGCAAGCTCAACTCGATGATGATGAACAAGAGAAAGTGGCAAGACCAGCAGTGCAACGATGATCGCATGGAAAGATCAGAACCGTAAACTCCAGGAGTCAAGGAAGCAACTCACGGCATAAAATCCTGAAATGCGATAGATCAGAGCATGTCAAAGACTCCATTTTGGAGTTTTGCAGACCGGGAAATAAGAGTTTTGGATACCGGGAGTTGGAGGAGTCAAGAGTTGAGACTCTTCATCACAGGAGTCCCGAAGTCGCGAAATAGGAAATGTCGAAATCCCAAAACAGACACATCAACAAAGAGTTTCGCAGACCAGGAAATAACTCCATTTCAGAGTTCCAGATATCGGGAGTTGGAGGAGTCAAGATTCAAGACTCTTCATTACAGGAGTCCTGAAGTTGCGAAATGAAAAACGCTGATCTCCCGAAACAGGCACATCAACAAAGAGTTTCATGGACCAAGAAATAACTCCTTTTCGGAGTTGCGGATACTAAGAGTTGGAATGTCGAAACACTTCACCACAGGAATGTCAAAATGCCGAAATTCCAAAATGTGAAAAACACCTTTTGGTGTAGGTTTCAGCTACCGAGAGTTGGAGTGTCGAAACACTTCACCATAGAAATTGCTAAATGTTGAAATGCAAAATTGCGACATGGATTTTCGGGGATCACGACATGGAGTTTCGGATTTTTCGGGATTGTGACATGGAGCGTCAATATATCGCATCACAAGAATTGTTGAAATCATGAAATGTCGAAAGGGACTATCGCGAGTCTCGAAGACTCGAAGGGAAAAACGATGAAATCCCATCAGCCGTTCGATAAGGAAACGAAGGGATCAGATTATGACGTTTTGTGGACCGTTGATCTGGATCCATTTCAGGGATCGCGACTTGGAGAGTTGAGATGCTTTGCAACAGGAATTTGAAACATGCGAAATTGCGAATTGACAAAATATGAAATGCGAAAGACATTTTGTTTCTTGTAATCCAATGGTGTAGGTGAATTCGAATATGATTGAAGGGATACTGTTTCACCTCATAGTTAATTGATCAATTACGATTCAATTTGCAAACGGATTCATGATTCTTGATCGGTTGGCGATTCAGTTGCTGAGGCATCTGTGAATAAAAGAAGATATGAGACGACTGTGCAATGTTGGTCGTTCTGAATGAAAAATGAGTTGAACTATAAGAAAGGGAAAATTACCGTATGCGTAGTGTGAGATCGACAGTATGCGCAGTGTGAGATGAAACTCAGAGATGAGTAATAGATGAGGAATAGACAGAAGCAAGAGAAAAATTGAAGAACATCTTGAAGCAGAGACGAATTGCAGAACAGACAGAGGAAGAGAAGAATTGAAAAAAAACTTGAAGTAGAGAAGAATTGCATAACAGACAGAGGAAGAGAAGAATTGCATAACAGTCAGAAGCAGACCAGATTTACAGAACAAAGAAGAAGTGGTAAGAATCGATTTATCTATGTTGTTGGTTATTCAATCATTTATTTATAATCAGGGAGGTAGGGTGGTGCTAGGGAGGACTTTTTTCCTCAGAGTTTCAAATGGGTTCTTGAACATATGGAGTTGTAGCTTCCATCTTGCTGTAGCTAGAAAAACTAGGGTGGCAGGGTGGTGCAAGGGAGAATAGTTGTTCTCTTTTATACAGGTTGGTGTCTGTGTGACTGGAAGTTGGTGCTTCCATCCAGTTGGTGCTGGAACACTTAGGGAGTTGTTTCTTCCTTCTAGTGGGTGATAGAGAAACTAGAGAGTTGGTTCTCTCAAACAAGTTGGAGCTTGTAAAATAGAGGTAGTAGCCTCACATTAAGTTGGTTCTCAATTATAGATGATGTACAGAACTTAAAAGACTGTCTGTCATTTCGAAGAAGAAGAGGTTTTCTCCCTTTATGGGTTTCCTCATGAAAATTTGTCTCTGTGTATATCTTATGTGTGAGTGATGCTGATCCAGGTGGATATCGGTGGCCATACACCTTTTCCAAATGGTTCAAAATGACTTTCTGGCAATTTTGGCAATTTACTATTTTTAGCAGGTTTTAACTTTCGGGGCCATTTTGAGGGCCTAAATGAAGGGTTTTTGAGATAGATGTTCTCAAAGATACCTAAAGGCATATTGGGCCCCCAAAATGAATCTCCTCTATGATACCTTTCCAACGAGCTATCACACGCCTAAAACGGAGATCGTATGCAAAAGTTACGACCCCGGGAAGTTGATGTACTCACTTACCCAAACGGGGCCCACATGACTTTTGGTGCTTCA
>ML788134.1:429427-447337 GCA_009831015.1 Picea engelmannii | reverse complement strand
AGAAATATGAATATGTTTCATAATGAAATATTGAACTATAAGGGATCTTGGTCATATCATGAAAAAAGGGGATGGTTTACATATGGAAAATGGGTGATACATTAGGGAAACCCTTCATAGGAAATATCTCCCATCAAACTGATACAAAATGAAGTAAATCAAATATAATGCACTAACATACAATATGGTCAAACCTACGATGAATTTAGGTGTAAAAGGTATAAATGCATCACAACATGAGGGAGGCCTAAACCTATATGAAAGATTCAAAATGTACGTAATTAGGTCAAATAATGTAGAAATAATAATCCCTAAGCAACAAGGAATCCAAATAAAAATCCTCCGCCCAATAAGAAACAATACCCAAATCATATCTTAAAAATCCAAATAGAAATATCTGTTGAAATTCGTTAAGATAAGGATATTATCAACCTTTATATCTTTAACAATATGCATCTTGATGATAGAATCTATTAGAGAATACTTAACAATGCCATAATTAGAGGATGTACAAATAAAGAAATATAATCTCACTCGATATGAATTCAATAATCGAGTTTATAGGAATAGACTCAAGTGTTCCAAAGTCTTAGAATATACAAATAGAGATATTAGAATCAAAAGTAAAAATGACACCAACGCCAAAGGATCTATAAATAAAGAGATAATATTGAGAAGGAAAATATTAGAATCTACAAAAGAAGAGATCAAAATTAGAAGGAAAACTTAAGTATCTACAAATAGATAGATCGGACTTATACGGTATATATAAGAATATTTAAGTATGTTGAGCACACACTTATACTGGGAGGGGGGTGAATCGGTATAAGACA
Organism: Picea engelmannii; assembly: GCA_009831015.1. NCBI lineage: Eukaryota > Viridiplantae > Streptophyta > Pinopsida > Pinales > Pinaceae > Picea > Picea engelmannii. Next base: position 446,504 of record ML788134.1, on the reverse strand, counting down.
ATTTTTTACTTTTTCAAACATTCATCAACCATATGAAAACAATCACATATGAGATCTATTAACTGTAGAAAATGGAACACAATATTTACATGGAAACCCTTTCAAGAGAAAACCAAAAAAATTGTCTTTATAATTATTTGTAAGTACCAACCTACTAGAGGCACCAATCCCCACCGGTACAAATCCTAATAGACACCGGACTACTCTTACAAATCTTTGTAGACACCAATCCCCACCACTAAGCACCAACTTAGAAAAAGACACCAATCTCTTTGTTGGAGCGACACCAACCTACTCTTACAGATCTTCGTAGACACAAATCTACTGGAGACACCAATCCCCACTGCTAAGCACCAATTTAGCAAGAAACATCAATATCTTTGTGTGAGCTGCACCAACCTTCACTGAGTCATATTGCTACTTTTTTCTTCACTAAGTATTCTTGTTGTTTGTTCCTTCACCAGGTCTACTCACTTCTTCTTCCTTCACTGGGTCTACTCACTTCTTTTTCCTTTACCAGGTCTGACCAAAATTTGAATTTCCAAATGGTAACTTTCCCAAATATTGATGTTTTAGGCCTCTTCTCAAGAATGAACTTGTACAACATGTCACTTATCCATTTTTCCAAATCTAATTCTAAAAATTTTACCTGAGATACTTTTGTATGTCTCCTCAAATCCTTGAGAATTTCACAGTCTGAAGTGTCCTATAAAAACGATTATAGAAAAAATTCCAAGATGACCCATTTGAAATTGATTTTAGGACCATTTAGGAACCTTAACTTCCAAAGGGAATATCTCATAAATTATAATGAACCAACATCTCAAATATTTACCTGAGGTACTTCTGTATGTGTCCTTAGATATCTAAAAATTGCACTGTCTAAAGAGTCCTGAAAAAGAAGTTATAGTGAAAATTACAAACTAATCTATTTGAAATAGATTTCAAGGCCATTCAAAAACCCTAATTTCCATAGGGAATATATCCAAAATTATAGAGAATCAAAGTATGAATTTTTAACCTAAGGTACTTCTATATGTCTTCTCATATCATTGAAAATTTCACAGTATGAAAAGTCCCAAAAAGGAAGTTACAGGGAAAATTCCAAAATACCATGTTTGAAATTGATTTTAGGACCATTCAGAAACCCTAACTTCCACAGGGCATATCTTTGAAATTATAGTGAACCAACATCTAAAATTTTGGCCACTTGTACAAAGGGATATCTTCTTCATTTCCTCAAAATTTAAAGTTTTCAAACATCCTAGAAAATAAGTTATAGCGAAAATTTCAAGATGGTATGAAACCGATTTCACAATTCCTCCCTTTTGGAATGATATTCAATATTTTCTCATTCACTTATTCAAATGTTACTACATATTACACCCACACACTTTATCTCAATACTTTCTCCTTTTATATTTTTTCATTACCATTCATTAAGGGAGATGCCCATTAATTAAATAATTAACTCCTTTTTTATTTTAATTTTCCAAATATCATGGGAAAACACCCAAACCCATGGGTTTGAAACCACCATTTCACATTTTACTTTTTCACATGCATCCATTTTTTAATATACTTGTAAACCTATATATAAATCAATCTTGGAAATGTTGTGTGTATTGTAATGTCATAATATGACATTAATGACAACATTAATCCTTTGAAATCAATGATCATAATTCCAATAATCTCCCCCTTTTCATTGATGACAATATTGAAAAAAAACACATAGTCCACCAAGCATGGAAAGAATTATCCCCATGTCTGCAACTCTCTTTCTTTGAAATCAATGGAAAAGGGATGCTCCCCTTGAGGTTTTTCCTTCCCTATCATCAACATTTCCATCCCAATCCTCATTTGTATATGTTGTTAGAGTATTATCTTCACCTCTTGAGTACCAGAAGCTGAAGTCCAAGGTGCCCTTTAGATATTTGAATATTCTTTTCACTGCTTGCATAAGGTTCGGCCTTGATGTTGTCACATATAGTATGTTTTCAATCATTGACCTATACAATGTTTGATTTTCTTTTGTAGATTCATCATCTTTTCTCAATTTACAACTTGTGACCATGGGCGTGTTTCCTGGTTCACAATCTTCCATTCCGAACTTCTTCAACATTTCTTTGATATACTTGGTTTGTGAAATGAATATGCCTCTCTATATTGACATTAGGTTCCTTATTCTTATTATTCTTATTTTCATCTTGTTTCTTTTGGATGTTCATTTTTTATTCTTCTTTTTCTTTCTCTTCCTCTTTTCTCTTTTTTTCTTATATATATTTTATTTTTTCTTATTCTTCCTCCTTCTTTTGATCTTCTTTCTCCTACTTTTTTTCCCAAAAAAACTTGGATTCTTTCTTTTGTTTTATAAGGGTATTGTCTTCCCTTCTTTGTCTATAAGTTTCAACTATGCCAGTTCTACAAAAAAGTGATATGTTCCCATAGTTGTTGCACTTCTAACATGTGACATTGTAATCAAATAATGGAGAAAATGAATTATAGTTTATATTTGAGAACCTGTAAGTACTTTTCTTTTTGTTAAATACATGATCATTTCTTTCATATTCTCTACAATATATTTCTTTCTGACCAAAGTGTTGCAATACAAAAAATAACCAAGTAAATATTTTTGGTACCGAGTTGTGTGAGGACATCTTGGTGGGAAATATATTCAAAATTTGTTCTTGTTGTCTTTAGGAGGAATGCCAATTTTCTATGGAAAATCATTTTCTCTATTCTTTTTGTCTCTGTCACTGATGGATATTCTTAGTACATCAACATATCTTTTATATTTTCCTCCATTTACTTTCTTCGATGGCCCTATAGATTTTGAATATTCTTTGGTGGTCATATGACTCCTATCATGGCCAAGACTAGTTTTAATGGATGGTGACCTTTAGCATTTAATGATATCATCTAAGATTCCAGTGATCTTTTCAAACTTCAAGATTCTATTCAACTGAGTAATTGATTTCTCCAATTCCTTTCTTAGGGAAACAATTTCAGCGTCTAGTTTCTCACAATTTTCTTCCTTTTCCTTCAATTGGATTCTCACAACTTCTTCTTTCCTTTTTGTCTCTTATAGTTGAAACTTTAAGATGATATTAATCTTCTCTATTTCTTCAAGTCTTTGTGGCATTTTTTCTTTTTCACCATGATCCTCCTCTTCATATTTCTACAATTTCTTATTTTGATTCAAATTATTTTTCTTAAGCTTCTTTATTTCTCTTCAGGCACAAATGAGTTATTCTTCAAGATCCACTTCCACATCTATTTCTCAATTTCATTTGTCTTATGAATCCATCATTTCTTTCCCTTGTATTCATTTTTTGAAGTATCAATCTTTGTTTCCATGTTCACAAAGAGAATTTCCTCTCTATCACTTTCATATATATTTGGAAGCTTCTCCCAAATTTCGTTTTCCAATTTACAATGCATTACCTTGAAAAGATCGGATTCTGATAGATTGAACAAGATGGAATTCATATATTTTTCATTATTTTAACTATGCTTCTTCCTGATCGGATCTATTGGTGGAGTTTTTGGGAACATATAACCAGTAGTGACTATTTTCCAAACATCAAACCCAAGGGCCATTAGATATGTTGACATCCTTATGCTCCTAAATGCATAGCTTGTTTCATCAAACATTGGAGCTCTTTTTGTGGAGAAACCTTCTTGAACGACCATGTGTTCTCCTAAGATCTATCTTTCATTGGTTAGACTATTTCTAAAGGAACCCACTCTGATACCAATTGTTGAGCACACACTTATATTGAGAGGTGAGGTGAATAAATATAAGACAAATTTTTACTGTTTAAAACATTCATCAACCATAAGAAAACAATCACATATGAGATATATTGACTATAGAACATGGTATACAATATTTACTTGGAAACCCTTTGAGGAAAAAACAACATAACTTCTCTTTATAATTCTTTGTAGGCACCAACCTACTAGATACACCAATCCCCATTAGTACAAATCTAGGTAGGCACCAACCTACTCTTATAGATATTTATAGATACCAATATATTTTTTTAGTGGAACCAACCTAATTTTACATATCTTCATAGATACCAATCTACTAGAGACACAAATCCCCATCGCTAAGCACCAACTTAACAAGAGATACCAATCTCTTTGTGTGAGCTACACCAACCTTCACCAAGTTTGTTTGCTACTTATTCCTTCACCACGTCTTCTCATTGCTTCTACCTTCACCAAGTATACTCATTTTGTCTTCCTTCAACAAGTCTAATCACTATTTTTTCCTTTTCCAAGTCTAACCAGAATTTGAATTTCAAAATGGCAACTTTCCCAAAGCTTGTTTTTTTAGGCCTCTTCTCAAGAAAAATATTGTATGGCATGCCACATATCTAATTTTATAAATATTATTTTGAAATTTTTACCTGAGGTACTTATTTATGTCTCCTCAAATCCTTGAAAATTTCACATTCTGAAGTGTCCCAAAAAAATGGTTATAGCAAAAATTAAAAGATGACATGTTTGAAACTTATTTTAGGACCATTCGGGATCCTTAACTTCTACAGAGAATATATAATAAAGTATAGAAAACAAACATATTAAGTTTTTACATATGGTACTTTTGTATGTCTCCTTAGATCTCTAAAAATTTCACTGTCTGAAGAGTCCCAAAAAAGACGTTATAGTGAAAATACCAAACTGACATGTTTGGAACTTATTTCAGGACCATTCAAAAACCCTAAATTACATAGGGAATATCCCTAAAAGTGTAGAGAACCAAAGTATGAAATGTTTACATAAGGTACTTATGTATGCCTCCTTGGATCCCTACAAATATCATAGTCTAAATATTCTCATAAACAAAGTCATAGTGAAAATGTCAGATTGGCTTGTTTGAAACTAATTTCAGGACTGTTATCCCCATTTTGTGGAATAAATAAGGAGATTATGTCTTGGGGGCCTTAGGTTGCATATATGGAGTTCTGAGAGGCTACATGGCCATAATTATCCACTTGCATAGATAGAGACCCTTCTCACCACCACAGAGGTCAGGATTTTTAGATGGCATCCACCACACCTGTTGGCTTCTGAAAGGCACTGAGCCTTGCTCCATGAGGTATGAGTCAGGCATTATGGTGAGTTTCATTTCAATATTTGAGGAATTTGAGTATGTTGTATATTAGACTACTTTATATTTCATGATATATGCTTGGAAATTATTCATTTTTCCCTGTTTCACCTTGGTTGACATTGTTCCCTAGTATTTGGTCTTCCTCGAGAATGGATTTTCTTCTAGGAACTCCCTTGAAGAGCCATTGTACCATTCCCATCCATAATTACCACTTTTCATCACTTAAACCCCACATTTCCTTTTCTCTTAGGATTTTAGGGTGTATTGACCCAATAATGGGTTGTCCCTCATTCTATGGGAAGAAGGAGTTGAAGGCCCAAAGGGATTGTTGTTGGGTAAAAGATAAAATCCTACTTATTAACCTTCCATATGTTTCACCCAGGGATCCCACAAGAAAGTAATGAAATGCTTCTCTGTAAGAAAGGGGGAACCCAAAAGAATAATATAATGCTTAGGATATTAGTTTCAGGATAGGAGGTTTCATCACAAGTCATCCTATCATGATCATGGGTATCTAGAGGTATGACATTACCATCATCTGGCCACCAAGCCAGGGTAGTGTCTCTCATTCGCACAACTGAGAGAAAGGGGGTCTCATCATGAACCATCCTTCTCATTTCTGTAAGGTATTTGTGAGTGACATTGTCATTATCTGGATACCACACCAGGATAGTGACCTTCAACTCATCCTTTAAAACATGTAAGAATCAAGAGAATGGAAATAGGATGGGCTTGGAAAAATTGGATTGCAAAGGAAGGTGCGAAACACCCTATACAAAGGCACCCATGAATGAGACACTACAACCCCTTGTATGTCATGAAACCCATGCACATTGAGCCTTGATCCTTAACCACTTCATCGAATTCACATGAATTAGAGAGGGATCACTTGGGAAACACTCCTTGACCTAGGGAAAGATATACATGATAGGACACCTTGTCAACCTTCCCATATCCAAGATTGGAAAGTTGCATAATGCCTTTGAGAAATTACTTGTTTGACAGAGTGATATTTGATGCATGTTTTTAGGTGGCGCATGTGTTGATTTTATTTACTCATCATGATATTTTGACTTGAGATCCTTTGAGAGCATTCTTATTTGTCTTTGTAGGACCTAGTTGGTGGAAAGTTTTAGAGGAACAAGCCTAGCTTGGGCTTCCATGGGGATTGAATCCCACAGGTTGGATTCCAAAGAACAAAATACTAGATGAGAGAGACATGCCTTCGAAGGCCTAGAATACAACCTAGAATACATGACCTAGCCCTCACATGCCAAACATTTTTCCTAGGAGAGGAAAAACACCACCCTTGGAGGCATGACGTCACCTAGGAGGGCTAGGGTTTGGTGGTGAAGTTATTTCTCATTGACAAATGGAAGTTTTGAGGAGAGGAAGGCTCTAACCATGAGAAGATGACCTAGATGATTGACATGTGGCCTTTGGAGGCTTAATGATGCATCTGCAACTCCAATGATTTTCTCCTAGTGTCAAAACGTCCCCTAAAGAGGTGACAACACCTTAAGTTAGGGTTTCTTTTTGTGTAAAAGTGAATTTAAAGATGAATTGTTTAATATTATTTGGTTTCAAGGGATAAGATAAGGGTTTTGGACCCCTTGTACTATTGTTTAACCTTGTTAATGTGGACAAAATGTGTTAGTGACATTTTGCATAAATATAGATCATAAAATTTCATTTTAAATCATAACTCTCCCATTTTGAGAAGGATTGGAGTGAAATTTTCGGTATATTTGGCTAGTTTCTCTCTTTGTCTCTTGTGTATGGCTATATGTTTGGTTGTTGGTTGATGGAAGTTATGCTCTAGCCTTGGAAGGAGCTTCTTTTCTATTGTGGTGGTTTATCTTAGCATTTTCCTTGAATTGGTAAGGCTTTTTCTTTTCATTGTATTATCGTTTGTGTTCAATACAAGGTCATTTTGCTAGATCTAGGTGGTAAGTATAAGGGAATACACCCCCACCTTAGCCCCAATAATTTTATGCTTAAATGTTATTGGTTTAACAAGGGTTTTCTAGGAGAAGTATTAGTGCATACACCCTCTTAGCCTAAACCCTAGCTAGGGATACATTCCTTGGGGTGTAAGAGGATTTACACCCCCAAGGAGGTATTACCTCTAGATATTTATTTTCTTGACTCCATTATCCCAATCATTAAAGGAACTAGTAATTATTTGTTGCATTGGATAAATAAATTGTTGCCTTGGTAAACATGAAATTTTCAAGTTTTGAAGATGTCTCTTTGGGAAGTTGTTCCTTGAGACTTTGGCTCTCTTGCCTCATTAAGGCATCCCCTTTCAACTATCAATTCTTGATGTTGTTATAAAACTAACCTACAGCCATTAGGGTTGCAAAAAACTAAGTCTCTAACCCCTCATAATGCCTAAACTAGACCTAGGAATTTGCTACATTTTTGCCCTAAATCTCTACTATCCCTAGCAAACTTATTGAGCTAGTTATAAGTAGATTTCAGTGGCTGGTTTTTCTGCTATAAAGCTTGGTCATAAGGCTGATAAATATCACTTCAGTAATATTTTGTTTCATCCTTGCTTTGGTGCTAGAATATTTCTTTATCATTGTTAAAGTTAAGCTAGCTTTTGCTAGCTTGTTTCTTGCTTATACAATCATATTTTTAGCACTTATTTTGCATATTTTACTATATTTTATGAGTTTATATACATACTTTACTTTTTCTACAATTAGCGACATCAAGCTTAAATTGATTTTCCAACTAACATATTTCAAGAATCCTTGGTTTTCATTGTGTCTTGGGCAGGTACTTTACTCTCAGTAGGTCACTCAACTCACTTGGAAACCCTTAAGCCTTCCTAAGACACTTTTCCAAAATATCCCTACCATTTAGAATTGACCTCTAGGGACATCCATTCATACTTATCATTTTCCATCTCAATTCCCCCTAGGGTCACCAGGATTCCCCCCTTGAGGTGAATATATCACCTCTAAAGTGATGGGAACACCTACCTAAGGTGATAGTGGGTAGGTTCTCTCTACGTTGTCACCAATTGGTGGTTGGGTCAGGATTTTCCCAACCCTACAACTTGTGTGATAACATTTTGACACCATTTTCAGGGAGGATTTTGAATCCTCTTCTAAACTAACGACACTTTGTAAATATATCCTAGATCCTCTTCCCTAGCTTGCCTGGCGACTCCACCTAAAGGAATTTACTTTTCCACCCTTGATGAGCTCTTTTTGAAGATCATTTGGCGACACTACCTTCCAAGAAAATGCCTTTTCCTTTTCCCCCCTTTCCCTCTTTTGATGAGCCTTGAGCTCATCTGGTGACTCCATTTAGGTATTACCCTAAGTAATGGAAACATGGCTCTGTGGCACTTTCATGAAGCATACAAGGCCTTGGATCTCGAATCTATTGATGAATATATAAATAATTTCTTGATAAACCAATTTGATGTCCTCCCAAAGTTTGATGGTAATCCATTGTCGGTCGTAGCACACATTGTTGAGATTACCAGATGCATCTACTATGCAAATGTACTACATGAATATGTATGCCTACGTTTGTTCTTGCTATCCTTGGGAAATCAAAAAAGGGATTGGATCAAGAATTATTGCAAGACAAGAAGTATATATTCTTTAATGATCCTCATAAGAGAGTTCCTTAAACGTTGGGGACTAGAAGCTCAAGTTCTTTAAGATATAATTCCAGACCTGGAGGACACCTTTTCGAGAGAAGGTTTTGACCTTGATCCTATTGAAGTCTTGAGAGAAATGCTTCTTCTAGAGTTTGTTGAAACAACAATTGAAATACAAGAAGTTGACAAGAGAAATGAGGAAAGTTTTGAGTTCCTCAAGGAAATCACAGAAGAAGATGATGAATTTTGTGAACAATGAATAGAAATATTTCTTGAAAAGGGATTTCTAGTTAAGTTTTTTCAACAGAGAGAAGAAGAGTACGATGCCATCCTCGAAACTTATGAGGAAAGGCCTACCCTAAATTCATCTTGGGAAGTCTCCATTGAATACTTTGGAATAACATCATTATACAACAATGTGACCAAGAAGTATGGGTACCAAGAAAAATTCCCAAATAACGATGAACCTCTCTCCATGCCCAAGGATGCCTACAAAATCATTAGATATCAACATAAATATGATGAATTCTTTGATCCTATTTATAAATAATTGATTAAATAAAAAATCCATGGATAAATTTTTGAAGAAGAAGAATACATTGATGAGAAGAAGGAGACATTGATGTCTATGCTACTACCATGAAGATGAATATGTCCTTCTGCCTTGTTTTCCTCCTACATGTGAAGTTGAAGAAACAACTAGACTCCATAATGAAGAATTTGAAGATCATGTTGAAGTTTCTCCAGCCTCTTCTCTTCATGCACACAAAGACAAAGAGATGATCATTTATGTTGATGTTCTTATGATAGAACCTTTAGATATGGTTGATGAGCATATAGACACTTTCATATAGACTGGGAGACGTAGATGGGATTTGGGTTGTTTCATTTTTTATGAAGATACTCTCTACAACTTTGAAGGAACCTCTCAGATAAAGGATACAAAAATCATTTTTTCATAGGATATATTTTTACAGCCGGATGGTCCATATATGTGCCAATGTGATGATGATATGGTTACAAATTTGTTTTGTCCATTCGAGGATGACCCGTTGCATCATTTTCAGGATGATTTTTGGCCATCCCTTGTGAGTTACGATCCATATTTATTTCATGAGTATTTTCATCGATCATGCTCAAAATTTGATAGACACCATGTCATGGTCATCCTGGGGTACTCCTAGTTTCAGACTACCAAACAAAAGTAATTTCATGTTGAGACTTTTGGTGTGGAATTACAGATAAAGAAGCGACGTTTCCTAAATCCAAGGGAGAAATTTTTCTCTAGACATAAGGTTGTGCCTTACTGCATTTCCCCTTGTTTGGGAAATCAATAGGTTTTATTGGGATCTCTTACCCTTTCTTAGCCTTCAAGGGGAAGTGATTTTCTGAGTGAATATGAATATGAGTCATTGTCTATATATGGTATCCCTATTCATTGATGGATTTATTAGTCTTGTGGCTACACTTTTAGAAAGGATGATCATGTTGATGGTCTCTCTTTCCAGTAGTATTTATTCCCTCCCACCCATATCCATGAGTTTTATTTCATGATCGATTATATGTGTATTTATACTCATGATTATTATGTGCTTGAATTATCTGTGTTGTATTACATTATTGATAATAGGGGGAGATACTTTGATGAGATGATCAGTTGGTTTCACTAGTTGTATGACTTCACCTAACATCACCCATCACTTTATCTTTAGGGCCTCCATAATCCAGGAAAGTAGCTAGGTTATATTTCTTTATTTTCATTTGAATATTTATTTGCTCATATTAATTTAGATGCATTTCATCTTCATTTTTTCTCTACTTTCATATTAATTTCATGCTTAGTTTAGAAATTTAAAAAAAAATGTCAAAATTTTTCTTTTCTAGATTAGTTTTCATTTTGGATTTTTATGTATATGGATGAAGGGTTATAGCACCACCCTAGATGCTCTTATTTTTTTGTCTGATTTTTGGCAGGAACAAGTCTACCAAGAGATGTGGTTCTCATGCACTCCACAACAAGCACATGTCCCCAAGTAGGATTCATATGTTATCCCCGTTTTGTGGGATAACTAAGGAGATTATGTCTCAAGGCCCTTAGGTTGTAGATATAGATTTCCAAGAGGCTACATGACCATGAATATCCACTTGCAAAAATAGAGGCCCTTCTCACCACCAAAAAGGTCATGATTTTTAGATGGCATCCACCACACCAGTTAGCTTCCAAAAGACATTGGACCTTGCCCCATGAGGTACAAGTCAGTTATTATGGTGAGTGTCATTTCAATATTTGAGGAATTTGAGTATGTTGTATCTTAGACTGCTTTAGATTTAATGACATATGCTTGGACATTATGCCTTTTTCCATGTTTCACCTTGGTGGTTGACATTGTGCCCTAGTAAGTGGTCTTCCTTGGGAATGGGTTTTCCACTAGGAACTCTCTTGAAGATTCCTCGTACTGTTCCTAGCCATACTTACCACTTTTCATCACTTAAACCCCACATTTACTTGTCTCTTGGGACTTTAGGGTGTATTGACCCAAGAAGGAGTTGTCCCTCATGTTGGATCATTGAGAGGGGTGGGGAGGGGGTGAATCAATAATAGAGCAATTGAATCCTTTTTAACCAAATAATCCAAGTGTTATGTCAATGTAGAATTATCATCCAATAATGAGCAATGAACAATCACACACATACACAGTACACCAGTGTTTTACGTGAAAACCCAAATTGGGAGAAAACCACGGAATACGTTTTATTATATGTCTTGAAGAATTACATTCATTGGAATCACCAGCTTCCTTTGTTTTCCAACTGCAACTGGAAGGAGGCTCCAACCCCCTAGTTTCTCAGGCTACAACCTGAGGGAAGCTTCAACTCCCCAATTCTCTGGCTACAACCAGAGGGAGGCTACAACCCCTTATGTTCTCTGGCTACAACTGGAAGGTGGCTACAACCACCCGTCCTTGCTCTATTCTCCCACCCTGAAGTAGAAGTAGAATGATGGAACCACTGTCAACCTGTCATTGTGAGATATACCGTTGTAAACCTATACCAATAAATCTGAACCATGCATCAACCATGCATCAATCTGTACCTCAACCTGTACCATAAACAAGTGCATCCAACCATGTACCAAGTATGTACCAATCATGTGTCAACTACTCATCAACTATGACTCATGAATATGTACCAACATCATCAACTATACACCTCATGTATGTGCCAACTCATCAACTACTTGTCTCAACCATGTACTCAACATGTACCTCAACCAAAATCCCTCATCAATTTCATCATCCAAATATGATTTGTAGCTCTGTAATAGACCTGTTGTATATGATCACATTCCTGCAAACCTTCCTTAACTTTAACAATTAGAGACTAGCATTTTCATCAAACGTTTCTTTAGTCTCACACGCCTAGTTTTGGATTAGTCAACAACCCTAACCTGAAGTAATCATAACTTTGTACCTGTAATGTATAAATATCTGAAACTGATATACAATGTTCTTCAATGTGTTTTATGCAATTCCTCCAAGTGTCACTACTTGGAACCTCTCAGAAATGGAGTTATAGCAAAAATTGCATACCTTGCTGAATTATGGCTTATTCTAGAGAGCGACCTTGTAGAGCGTGCCCCGCACAGAATATTTTTTGAAATGATATGAAACTATTAAAAAACATACTACAGAATGTACCCTAATGAACACATTTTTTCTCATTTAATTTGGATCTGTTATGAATAATTTGGGACATTTTTATCCGAAACACCTATTTTTGACTAGTTTCAGGACTAGCCACAAACCCTATTTTCCATGGAGTGTAACTCCCAAAATACAACGACCCACAAGATGAATTTTTTACCTCATATACTTAGATAGTTTTTCTCAATGGCATAGAAATTCCAAGATCTAAATAATTATAGAAAAAAAGTTATAGCAAAAATTGTGAGATGACCTGTAAATAACATACCTTAGAAAGTACCATCAAAAGAATTTATCCTTCCTTGCATTTCGGCCTTATTTTCTTCACTTTCCTCATAATTTTGGCTTAGATATAATTTGGTTACCTTAGACACCTATAGGTATTCAATATTCTCAAGTGCGATTAAAATGAGAGAGCCTAGCCTCTTATTTCTACTCTCCAAGTAGTTCCTTAAAAACATCTTCTAGGTCACTTGGCCCCACTTTCCTTATTTTAGGGTTAACCCACTTCTAATTTCTCCATTAAATTTATGATTGAAATAATTTATTTTTTATTCACTTTGAATTATAATACACTCATTACTTCACTTTATTATTTACCTTTTAAAATCTCTTCAACTACTTTGACTACTTTGACCTTTTGGGGCTTCTAGATGACATATGAGGGTCCTCCAACTTCGTAAGGCCATAGCTCTCAAACCGTGAGGAGTTATGTGACATTCCACATACCACCAGAAATGGAATGACATGTACTATCCATATAGAATAGTATTATCTAAAAATATATCATAACTCATACTGTTACCCATCAAACAAACTTGGGTCCATTACCCAAACCCGGGGTCTCCAACTTCTCATGGCCATAACTCTCTAACCATGAGGAGTTATGTGACATTCCACATACCACTGGAAATGGCATGACAATAATTATCCATATAGGATAGTTTCCCTAGCAAATTCATTGTCCTTCATCTCATTATTCAATAATTAATCATGGGTTCTCTTTCTTCGCAAAGCGTCTTTCCATGAGGGCTTTCACCATAAAGGGGACCACTTTGGAGTCCATCCATATTTACTTCTTATCAACCATGAAAAACAAATAATGAGTCATATTTACATCAAACAATATTGGGTCTATTTCCCAAACCTTTGTGCTACGGGGCTTTTTTCAAGGGTTGACATCAATGACAACCAACCTTAATCAACAATCTCCCCCTTTGGCATTGATGGAAACACTCTGATGCAATATTGAAATCATATCACTCATGCTCCCCCTAGAACCATGCCTCTGTTCTCTGCATCTGATAAATCTCTCCCCCTTTGTCATCAATGGAAAAGGTATATTTCCATCTGGGGTTGCTCCCCCTGACTGAACTATCCTCTTATGGTGCTTCCTCATGTACATCTAATACATATAAGATAAGCATTCAAAAAACATTTATTTTGGAGTATAAATAAATCCAAGTCTTAGGTGAAGATATTCAAAGGCTTCCCGTGGAAGTGGTTTTGTAAATATTGTTGCCACTTGTTCTTTTGTTCCTACATACTCAACTCTGATGTTCTTTTCTGCAACATGTTCCCGTAGAAAGTGATACTTGATTGGAATGTGCTTCGTCTTGGAGTGCATCACCAGGTTTTTTGAGATACTGATGGCGCTTGTATTATCACAATATATTGGAATGGGCTCATCATACTCAACCCATATATCTGTCAAAGTTTGTTTCATCCAAAGAACCTGTGTACAACATGTTGTTGCTGCAATATACTATGCCTCGGCTGTAGATAGAGATATTGATGATCATTTCTTATTCAACCATGATACTAAACACTCACCCAAGTAGAATGTTGCTCCACTAGTGCTTCGTCAGTCATCAATACAACCTGCCCAATCTACATTTGTGTAGGAAAGTGATAGATGTTTTCCTTTTGGATACCATAATCCAAAATCTTATGTTCCTTTGAGATATCTGAAGATCCTGTTTACTGCTAATACATGTGATTCCTTTGGTGCTGCTTGAAATTGTGCCACTTGTCCAACTACCTGCATTACATCTGGTCTGGATGTTGTCACATATAGTAGGTTTCCAATCATTGAACTGCATTTCCTCTGATCTATAGACTTTGAATCATCATCTTTGCTCAACTTACAACTTGTTTGCATGGTAGTGATAACTGGTTTGCAATCTTCCATTCTGAACCTCTTTAGCATTTCTCTGATATACTTGGTTTGAGAAATAAAAATTCCTTGGTTTCTTTGACGTATCTGAAGTCCCAGAAAGAAGGATAGTTCTCCAAGTAAAAACATTTCAAATTCATTCTGCATGTCTTTTGCAAATTTCTGTCTTAACCTGTCATCATCACTACCAAAAATAATATCATCAACATAAACTTCAATTAATAAAATACTACCTTTACTTACCTTGATGTAGAGGTTTCTATTTGCACTTCCTTTTCTGAACCTTGTCTACTGTAGATACTTATCCAGTCTGGAGTACCATGCTCTAGGAGCTTGTTTTAGACCATACAAGGCCTTCTTTAATTTACACACATATTCTGTGTTCTCCAACAACTGAAATCCTTCTGGTTGTTCAATGTAGACTTCTTCTTCAAGTTCCCCATTCAGAAAAGATGATTTTACATCCATCTGATATACTTTAACATTTTTGGAGCATGCATAAGCTAAAAGCAAATGGATTGCTTCCATTCTGGAAACTGGGGCAAATGTCTCTTCAAGGTCAATTCCTTCAATATGTGCATATCCTTTACAATCAAATCTAGCTTTGTTCCTTATAACCTGTCCATCTTCATTCAATTTATTCTTGAAAACCCATTTTATGTCGATCACATTCTTATTCTTTGGTCTTGGAACCAATTCCCAAGTGTCATTTTTCTCTATTTGATCCAATTCTTCATCCATGGCCTTGTTCCAAAATTCATCATTGTTGGATTCTTCAAAATCGTTTGGTTCAATTGTAGATAAGAGTGCTAGGTGTATTTGTTTTGGTGAATGGATTCTTCTTCTAGTCTCAAATCCTGCATCTTTGTTCCTGATAAGTTGATCTGAAGGATGATTCTTCTATACTCGTTTATTGGGTGTCTTTGGAGATACCTGTTGAACTTTCTCTTATGCTTTTGTCAGATCATCTTCATCTTCCTCTTCTACTTCTTTTTCATCTCCTTCTTCTTCTTCTAAGGGTTGTTTCATTGATCCATTTTCTTCCTTTGATTTTGGTCTGCATGTTTCATCAATTGTTATGTTGATGCTTTCCACAACTTTGTTCAATCTTAGATTATAAAACTTGTATTCTTTCCTTGTACTTGAGTAACCAACAAGTACTCCTTTGTCCACACGAGAGTCAAACTTTTCTATTCCTCCATATTCTCTTTTAATATAGCATTTTCTTCCAAAAACTCTAAAGTGCTTTACATTTCCTGGTCTTCCTTTCCATAGTTCGTAAGGAGTTTTGTCGGTGTTTTTTTTTAGCATTACCCTGTTTTGAATGTGAACTGTTGTATGCACTGCCTGTGTCCAAAAAATATCTGTCAACTTTGAATCCATTATCATTGTTCGAGCCATTTCTTGTACTGTCCTGTTCTTTCTTTCAACAACTCCATTCTGTTGAGGTGTCCTAGCTATGGAGAATTGCCTTTTTATTCCATGATCGTTGCAGTAGTCCATAAATTCCTTTGAGGTAAATTCTCCTCCATTATTTGATCTTAAGCATTTGATTCTTGAATCCATCTCATTTTCAACCATTTCTTTGTAGATCTTGAAGTTTTCAAAAGCTTCGGACTTGTTCTTGAGAAAGAAAACTGCAGTCATTCTTGTATAATCATCAACTAATAACATAAAGTATCTCTCACCTTTTAAGCCTTTTGTTGTAGTTGGTCCAACTATATTAGTATGCACAATTTCCAGTGGTTTTTTTGTTGAATATTCCTTTGATTTGAACCTGGGCTTTGTTTTCTTTCCTTGTTGGCAATTCTTGCATAAAGTGTTGGTTGGTTTCGTGATCTGGGGCATTTCTCTAATTGCTTCTCTTTTGCTGACTTTGACAAGGTTATCAAAATGCATGTGACCCATTCTTCTATGCCATAACCAACTTTCATCTTCCTTTCCTAGACAACACTTTTCATTTCCAATTTAACTTAACACATATATGTTGCTTAAAGTTCTTGTAGCTGTAGCGACTAGGGATGATTTTATGGGCTAAATTTCGCTCATGGGATAATTTTCCATTCTTTTCCCAAAAAAAAGATTCTCTTTTCTAAACTTTATTAGCCCAAATTTTATAGAATAAAATTATCTTACCTTAAAAATAGCCCAAATTTTATAGAAGCTATAGAAAATCCTTATAAATTTGAATATTTTTACAAAAATATCGCCAACATTTTATAGTTTTCATATTAAAGACTAGTAAGATTCGCCAAGGTTTCTACATTTTGAGATAAGTTTCCATCCTTAAAATTATCCCTGGTAGCGACCAATTTCCCTGAACCTTATTTTCTTATCTCACACTTTTGTGAATCGAAAGTAACTTTATGACCTTGGTCACACATTTGACTCACACTTAAAAGATTATGTTTCATATCTTCTACTAGTAGAACATTTTCTGCCTT
>ML788134.1:396524-424608 GCA_009831015.1 Picea engelmannii | reverse complement strand
GACACCACACTAGGAAAATTACCTTCAACTCATCCTTTAAAACATGAAATAAACAAAATAATAGCAAGAGGATGGGCTTGGAAAAATTGCATTGCAAATGAAGGTGACACACACCCTCTACAAAGGCACCCATGAATGAGACACTACAGCCCCTTGTATGTCATGAACCCCATGCCCATTGAGTCTTGATCCTTAACCACTTCATCTAATTCACATGGATTAGAGAGGTATCACTTGAGAAACAATCCTTGACCTACGGTAATATCTACCCGATAGGACACCTCGTCAACCCTCCCATATCCAAGATTGGAAAGTCGCATAATGTCTTTGAGCACTTACTTTTTTGATAGGGTTATATTCAATGAACATGCTTAGGTGGACCATTTATTTATTTGATTTACTCATCATGATATTTTTACTTGAGATCCTTGGAGGGAGTGCTTATTTGTCTTTGCAGGAACTAGTTGGTGGATAGGTTTGGAGGAAGAATCCTAGCTTAGGCTTCCATGTGGCTTGAAGCCCATAGGTTGGATGTCAAGGGCCCTCATCTAGGATGAGAGAGACATACCATTAGAGGCATAGAAGACAACCTAAAAGACATGACCTATCCCTCACATGCCAAATGTTTTTCCTAGGAGAGGCAAAATGTCACCTTTAGAGGCATGACATCACCTAGGAGGGCTAGGGTTTGGTGGTGAATTTATTGCTCATTGACACATGGACGTTTTGAGGAGAGGAAGGCCTTAAACATGAGAATATGACCTATATGATTGACATGTGGCCTTTGGAGGCCTAATGATGCATCTCTAACTCCAACGATTTGCTTCTAGTGTCAAAATGTCCCCTAAAGGGGTGACATCACCTTAAGTTAGGGTTGCTTTTTGTGTAAAAGTGAATTTAAGGATGAATTATTTAACATTATTTGGTTTCAAGGGATAAGATGAGGGTTGTGGACCCCTTGTATTATTTTTTACCCTTTCTAATGTGGATAAACTATGTTAGTGACATTTTCTATAAATATATATCATAAGATATCATTTTAAATCATAACTCTCTCATTTTGAGAAGGATTGGACTGAAATTTTCGTTATGTTTGGCTAGTTTCTCTCTTGTTCTCTTGTATATGGATATATTTTTTGTTTTTTGTTGATAGAACTGATGCACTAGACTTGGAAGGATCTTCTTTGCTATTGTGGTGGTTTATCTTAGAATTTTCCATGAATTAGTAAGGGATTTTTTTGCATTGTATTATCATTTGTGTTCAAAACAAGGTTTTTTTCTAGAGCTAGGTGGAAAGTATAAGAGCATACACCCCCACCTTATCATCCAGAATTTTATTCTTAAATTGTATTGGTTTAACAAGGGTTTTCTAAGATAAGTATAAGTTCATACACCCTCTTAGCCTAAAGCCTAGCTAGGGATACTTTCCTTGGGGAGTAAGAGGATTTACACCCCCAAGGAGGTATTACCTCTAGATATTTCTTTTCTTGACTCCATTAACCCAATAATTAAAGGAACTAGTCATTATTTGTTGCATTGGAGAAATAAACTGTTTCATTGGTAAACATGAAATTTTCAAGTTTTAAAGTTGTCTCTTTGGGAAGTTGTTCATTGAGCCTTTGGCTCTCTTGCCTCATTGAGGCATCCATTTTCAACCATTAATTCTTTTTGTTGTTACAAAAATAACCTGCATCCATTAGGTATGCCTAAAACTAACTCTCTAACCCCTCATAACTCCTAAACTAACCCTAGGAATTTGCTACATTTTTTCCCTAACTCTCTATTAACCCTAGTGCACTGATTGAGCTAGTTAGAAGTAGATTTTAGTGGCTTATTTTTCTGCTATAAATATTGGTCTTCTAAAGACATAAGCCTGATAAATATCATTGCAATATGAGTTTGTTTCAACCTTGCTTTGGTGCTAGAATATTGCTTTTTCATTGTTGAAGTTAAGCTATCTTTTGCTAGATTGTCTCTTTCTTATACGATCATATTTTTAGCACTTATTTTGAATCATTTACTATATTTTACGAGTTGATATACATCATTTACATTTTCTGCAATTAGGGACAGAAAGATTAACTTTCTTGTCCAACTAACATATTTCAAGCATCCTTGATTTTCATTATGTCTTGGGCAAGTACTTTGTTCTCGGCAGGTCACTCAACTCACTTGGAAACCCTTAAGCCTCCCCAAGAATCTTTTCTAATATATTCCTACCATTTAGAATTGACCTCTAGGGACATCCATTCATACTTATCATTTTTCATCTCAATTCCCCCTAGGGTCACCGGGATTCCCCCCTTCAGGTGACTATATCACCTCTATTAAAGTGACAGGAACACCTGCCTAAGGTGACAGTGGGTAGGTTGTCTCTAAGTTGTCGCCAATTGGTGTTTGGGTTGGGATTTTCCCAACCTACAACTTGTGCAATAACAAGGACCATTCAGAAATCCTAATTTCCACAGGTCATATATCCTAAAGTATAGTGAACCAACATCTAAACGTTTGAATACATTTACATAGAAATCTCTCCTATATCTCCTCAAAATTTCAAGGTCTGAGATGACCCATTAAACAATTTATCGCAAAAATGCCAAGATGACCTTAAACTGATTTTTCAATTATTCCCTTTTGGAATGATATTCATTTTTTTCTCATCCACTTCTTCAAAGGTTACTACATATTTCACCCACACACTTTCTCTCAATACTTTCTCATTTTATACTTTTTCATAACCCTTCATTAAGGGAGATGTCCATTAATTAAATAATTAACTCTTCTTTTATTTTACTTTTTCAAATACCATGGGCAAATACCATAGAAAAATACCCAAACCCATTGGTTTGATACTGCCATTTCACTTTTTACTTTTTCACATGCACCCATTTTTTAATATACTTGTAAACCTATGTGTAAATCAATCTTGGAAATGTATGTGTATTGTAATGTTGTAATAGAAATTAATGACAACATTAATCATTTGGAATCAATGCCAATAATTCCAACAAGGTAGAGAGATCAAATTCAAGAGATAAATCTAAGGATCTATAACCAAATGGATTAGATTTAGAGACTAAGTATAAGGATCTATAGCAAGAGAGATCAAACTCAAGGGAAAATATTGAGGATTTACAACCAAAAAGATCTTCCTAAAATGATAAATTTAAGTATTTAAAATAAAAGAGATCATTCTCAAGGGGACAACCTACTTGTATCTTGATGAGAAGTCCAAAGAAAAAAAATGTGAACATGTGAGGATCTACAACTAAAGAGATAAAAATCAGAGGGAAATTTAAAGTTGTATTCAATTGCAAATGGATAGAATCTAGGGAGATTGTATTTGGAAAGGATGGAACAAAAGTCATCTAAAGGAATTTCTAAATCAAGTATAACCTCTATTAGATATTCCTTCAAGGGAATAGAATCATCCTGAATACAAATTATGTTAGAAAATTCACTTGAACCAATATGAGGAGAGAAGGATCCAATCATGATCTATGAACTGTCATGGATATTCCACTGGATAGTTCATGGAAACATATCTAATAAAATTATTGAAATCTTTATTGTGAAGGTTAGTTTCCTTAGATCTAAGATTCTTTAATTACTGGGTTTTTTTTATTCTTCTTAAATATATGAAATAAATAAAATGTGAAAAATAGAGAACATAAATAAATACTCACACACCATCCACAAATAAACACACGATATAACCCGGGAAACCCAATATGGGAGAAAACCTATCTAGAAGGTGAGGTCACTCTCCTTTATTTTCTTCAAATGAAACTACAAAGAAAGAGACACTCTCTACGTAGTTTCTTTTAACACAGTGGCCTGTATGGATATTACATAATCTCTCCTCCTATGTTATGATCACAAAAATACCACTCTCAACTGTTATTCCTAGCTATGGAACAAGATACAATGAAAAAGAATGGAACCCCTTCTCCTCCTAGCGAAACAATATTTAACATAGCCTAATAGTCATCTAGGGTTAGGGCATTGTATTCCTCAAACCTCAATTAGTGATCATCTTTTCACCTTCTAGAATGTTCCAGAAAATACACTACATGTCTAGCCCCACATGTTTAAGTAATGGGAGTTGAAGTGGCATATTCTCACACCATGGTGATCAAATGTGGGAGGCATATCTTTCGCATACAAACTCCTATTTAGGAAATTCTTGCACCACTATAAAGGTCTCAATGTGTATAATATAACCGAAGGCACAATAGTAAGGTTTCGACCATAAAAATGTGTTGTTTTATGCCTAAAAATGGCTCAATAATATTTCAAATGTTTTTTTGGACCCAAATTTTCAAATTGCAACCAACTGTTGAAATGGCTCTGCACGCTGATTCCTCCAAACATTTTCACCCATAAAGCATCGAGATATATGAAAAATAATATAATTGTCCAATGCAAATCAAATTCCCCCTTTGGGTATGTCCCCATGTCGATAGCCAAAACTAATTCTAAAGAAAAATACAAAGGTTCATTCTCAGAAGAAATTGAACATGTGGAGTATGAGGCCACATAATATGAGGTTAATTTCTTGCAGTGCAATGGATTCCATCAAAACTACAGAATAAATAAAGGGACAACATGGTGTAAATTCAAACAAGGATGAGAATCACTAAATATGAGTTGATTAATAATGATGATGCTTTCATTATGAGTAAAATGCATCACGTGAAAGAGAATAGACACCATAGAATCATATACGCAGTCAAACCCAAGGATCATATTGAATTCCAATGGGACTTACATAGTTACTATAACATTGACTTAGACAGTCTTCCCACATAACAAGACAGATGGTTGAGGAATAATTAATAAAGGTTCACTATATCTTTTATCAGAAGTTAGTAGTGAGTTAGTAGCTAACACAAGATTAGGAGAATGAAAATATTCCCAAGAAAATGAGGATAAAACACGAGGAGTATCCTTCATCTATAATATATCGGTAACTTGTGCATGAATTAACTTCAAACCTTATTTGGAAGCGTGGAGAAGAAGGAAGGCAATTCTGTACTAGACTATTCCAGTCAAAGGTAATGCACCTAGAGCTTCGAAGATGCACACTTGAAGTGAACAATATGCCCCCATGTCTTGAAGGTTTTGAACTATCAGTAAAGAATAATTGATCAGTGGTCACATCACTCTTCAAAGGAAGAATGGGATCAAGGAAGGATTGCATAAGATCAGCCACTTTATCGACAATGGTTGAGTAAGAAGAAGATACTACATAATAGTAGTTTGTTCAAGAATAGGGGATCCTTGAGCCTAGTGGGGACCATACTCTTTGTATCTTTGTGATATAAATACATAAATTGGTAAGATTATCACCCATGTAAATATTAAAGGGAATTTTTTTCGTTCATCATATTCATCTAGGTTTCTAAACAATAGCAATTCCTCCAACAATGTTTGCAATGGTTGTTATCTTTCCCCATTGTCTTTGGTTTTGTTTCTTATTCATCCACTTCATATTCCTATTATAATTCTAGTTACTAATCAATATAAAGGATACACTTTCACCAGATGAGGTAGAAAGAGGAGGAACCAAGATCACTTGTAAACAAAGTAAATTATCCAAATTGGTTTGATTCTCTTGAAATAAGGCTCTTTCCTGGGAATCATCAAGATCTTTTAGGACATTCAGATTGGAAAAAATCCAAATAGGTATCCCTACAGTGAATATAGGAAAATTCAAGATAGCCATGATAGGTGTTGAAACAAACTTTATTTTGCCTAAAATACTTAAACTAAAATAATAAAAAATTATTACGGAGCCGCCCTTGATTTTAAAAAAGGGGTCAAAATGTGAAATTTTTTTCAAGAGTTTCAGGTTTTGGGGTTCTTCTATTTAAGCAGTTTGATATTTAACGACAACCCCAAAGTCCCGATACAAAAGTCACGAAAAGTAAATTTAAAAGAACTTATACTGAGTTAATAACAATAATTAAAAACGTTTAACGATAATTTAAGCTTATCGTATTTTCATTTCTAGGAATCTCAACTCAAATGACAGTTCAAAATCCCAATGTGTAATTCACGAAATCTCTTTTAATCGTGATTAATTAAAGTTTAAACATACTTAATATATTGTTAATCAGTCGCATTTCGAGAAATCGGAGAATTATCAATCATCTCACCCAAAATAACCCAAAGCATGGAGTCCTGAAAGTATTAATCTCTTAAGTGTGACTAACTTAACATCAAAACAAAGGTTAACGATATAAATTGTTTTTTCGCATTTTTTCTTTTCAGGATTTTTCAAAGACATTTCATTCGAATTCTCGATTTTGAATTGCCAATATTTGGCATCATTTATTATAGATTAATGAAATATATTATAGTGTAAGATGCGTATCTCCAGTTGTACTCTCCTCGTTAAGGCGAATGAATTTATCGCCTGTAGAAGCACAATCTAATTAAGGAAGGTTGAAGGCGAATAAAGGTTTCTAATTCAAATTCCTTTTTAGAAATTTGTATCTAAGAAAGATTATGCCTTATTTTCTGTAACATCTACTTGCTTTTTACCACAAGAATCATGGGACCTAGGAAAACAAAGAAAAAGAGTGATGATGCCGATGAAATCTCAAATCTGAACTCAGATGTTCTATCTGATACCACACCACATGTTGTGGATTTGGTTAGGTCCTGGATGCAAATTTTTGAAGTCTTGGAGCATGAGGTTAGGAATTGCCCAGACGATTTTGGAAACGAAAGGATTGATAAGACTGAAAATAAACTCAGAGATACAGCAGAGGCTGAGCTCCATAAAATATCTACATGCTCGAAGCTCATGCCATACAATGACATAATAAACTGGGGTCTGATGAACACCGATGTGTAGACCAAAAGCATCACGAACCATCAAAAGGTCGTCGTTGGCTCATTCAGGCCAAAACACATTCAATTAATGTACAGACTATACCCTGTTTCTAAATATATTTATAATGTCAAATTCATAGAAGAGTTTCGACGAAAAGAGTGTACATAATTTGACCAAACCTACCCAGATATAATCAAAGGATGGTGGGGAATTCCAGCAAAATTTAGAGCTGATACCCATGGCGCTTATGCCACAGCATCGTTAAATGAATATATAGTTTATATAGAAATGATGTTGTGTAGACTATTTGGGAGGAAAATCCCTACCCATTTCCACGCGGAATGGGTGAAAATTATACACGAGGTAGTTGAGGGTTACACTTTTAACTGGGGTAAGATTCTATCAGATAACCTAACCAAGGAGATTGTTGAGTACCAAATGGAAAAGTCAAAAGTCCAACCAGCGTCTTTTTATATGGCAACGTATGTCATGGATGCTATTTGCTATATGACCCCTTTCCCATTGATGAATTGGAGAAGGAATCCAACCTCTGCAGAACCCATCCATTTTTATCACTCTCAACTATGGGAAGAAAAAGAAAAAGATTTCTTTTATGAAATCTGTCACTATGGAGTGATTCTTGTACACCAAATATTGTATGGATACCCACCCCCTCGGATTTCAGATAAAATCATGGGAATCCTCAAGACAGTTGCAGATTGGTTTATCGGAGAGAATTTCTCTTATGTTAGAGTCTTCGAATGTTCAATTCCCCCTCATGCTCTCCCGAAATTTCTCCCTGACAGACTAGTGTGCAGAGAAGTGGCATACCAGATAATAACAAAATCCATTGGGAAAGAGTTAAAAGTAGATCATAAAAAATTATGGCCAGCTTTTCCTGTACAGATTGGGAGGTTTTCACTGCTAAATTTTGGCCATTCTAAGGTAGAAGTTGCAGCACTTGAAGACATTAAACTGGTAGATGTTGAACTCAGAAGGCATGATTCATATCAAATTGTGGGAAATCATCTAGCTCATTGCAATATGAAAATGTATGAGCATGAAGACTCCCCCTGTGACGACATATTTAAAGGAGCCAGAGCCTATGAGGAGATATTAGACAGAGTCCAGGTGTTACCCCTTGACCTACATGCCAGGTTTCTTGCTTTCCAAAAGCACAAACGAGCTGGGTTGCCCAAGATACTTTAGGGAGAATCGACAACCCCTCCTTCAGACAAAGAATGTATACCTCCAGATTTTGAACTAAATTATTTGGATAAAAGGACTACAGAGGAAAACCTAAAGAATTATGAAGTTCCTTCACAAAGATAAGAAACTTCACAGACGGAGCATCCAGGGTCCGAAACAGATTCCAAATCCGAGATGCCTTTAAAACCAAATAAAATGATTCCTCCTTTATCGTCAATTATTCTTGTCGATATCCCCAAAACAACAGAAGGAACACAACTCACAGAGTTAGGCAGCCCTATTACAACATTGACTCCTTTACAGTCAACTTTTGGGACTCCCCATCTTGAAGTTATGTACATAAGCGATCTTACCCCAATCTCTATTGAAGAAATACCTTCCTCAAACTTCTTTTTCAGTAGGAAGAGGAAAGCTATAGTGAAACAAGAAATGCACCTGAAAGAAGGTACAATGGTAAAAAAGAACAGGGTACTTGTTGATGGACAAAATCTAGAGGATGAGGATTTTGCTACAGAGGTAGTAGGATCTTTAGGAGCTTTCGCATCGACCAATTTTTTTTCAGTTGATAAATTGAAAGCAAGGCTTAAGCAAAGGAATCAAATGATAGCCTAGTTGCAAAGCCAAATAAGGAACAGAGAGAAAAATATTAGAGATGAGATAAATAAAGGACTGGAACAGGCCAGAGTTACTGACAAACAAGAGATTCAACTACTCAAGTCTAGTTTAGATGAGATGTGTAAGAAGATGCAAGCTATCCAAGGGAAAGTCATCAATCAAGAGGAATTAGTAAAGAAGTTCCGAGATAAATTGAGTTCTACTGAAAGACAGGTGGTAAATATAACAATATTCCAAGCCCAGGCACTGGAAGTGCACCATAAGCTAGAGGCAGAACAAAAAAACTTTTTTATAAAGTAGAGATCATTCAAAACCATTTTCGGGATGTAAGTCAATCATTGGAGAACATTTCTTTCAAAGAAAAAGAGGCTACAGCAGCTCGAGCCGCTTTCCAAAAGGAAGTCGTATTTTCGGCTAAAGAAGAGGTACCAGCAACTCCTAAATTAATTGTCGCTGAACAAATCAGAGGTCATATCATGTTGATGGTATGGGAGGCCAATATATCTGAAAGTAGGAAAATGGGCAAAGAGATAAAGGAAGAATGTGAAGAGACTTTCGATTTGTTAGATAAAAAATTGCTAGACATTGGATAGGGCGACTGACCTGGACTACCTGGAAAGATCAATGTTATAAGACATCAACTGAACCTAAAAGAAAGCTTACATGAAGCTCAGGTTGAAATTTCACAGTTGATACAGGTCAATGTTGCACAAATGGACAAATGGCTAGTGAACCCAAACTTATAGTTACAATCAGTAAAATTTGAGGATAAAATGATCGAGGACAGGTTGCCGAAAATTCAGAGGAAGTTGTATCTGTTTGAAGAAAAATATGCATCGAAGCCTTCATAAATATTAGCGCAGTTTATAAGGAGGTGTGTCGAGTGTTTTGAGCCAAGTGAAGCAAGTAATTCAAATAAATGACGAAACAATACATGTTTTCCGTTATACCGGTGTATGTAAGAAGATAGGAAAGAAACCAGTGGAACGGTTCAAGTCTTTATTTTTTGTAACCGTTAAATGTCTAGGAGTAAGGAAAGTTCCAACCATCTAGGGTTGACAACCTTTGTATAAATTTAATTTCAAAAAACTTAGAGAAGGCTCTTTTTGGTCGATTGTAGTAGAGAAATTTATCTTTTACCAGACTTAATACAAATGCAAATCGGAGATTCCATATTCCGTCAAACTTGAGTTATGTGTTCTTCTGTTTCTTCATTTTCAGCATCATTTCTTATATATCTTTGATGAATGTTTAACTAAAACTTAGTACAACATCTATTGTGGTTATTTGTTATTCAGTCATCTAATTGTTTTACAGATTTTCCTTTGTGTTTGCTATCAGCAGACACAAGACCTGTGAACTATTTAGATCACCATATTTTATGCTTCATTAAAGGTTTATTGTCTAATTTCTTGTTTTGTTACAAAGTGAGATTCTTCCATGATTGATGCCTCACATTGTTTAAACAACTTTTTGTTTTCTTTCATCACATACATTATTTTCGATTTAACTCAGGAACGAGAAATGACCTCTGAAATTGTTACATTATTAATTCAAATTAGGGAACTTCTCTCATTTAATCTAAAATAGAAACAACAAACCTTGATAATCAAATAGCAAATCTTCTAAACCTTCTTTTTCTCCATGACTGTACCTGCTGTAAGACAGCCCAACGTTGAACTCGGGCTCACAGATTAGACCAGTATCGCTTTAACGTTGTTTAATACTATCTTAGAAACTGCCACCACCCAGGTTGAACTTGAACGTTCATGGGCAGCCATTGAATAGGACATAAGCATCCAGGAACGTTTTGAAGCTAGACAGAGACAACTCAGAAATCAGCCATAGCTTATTTCCTAAAGAACTGTTTTTTTCTTTTTATATATTTTAAACCCTCTTTACTTTTTTAGATGCCTAGAATTTATACTTTAAATCCTTAAGTATAAACTCTGGAACAACAATAGGGGTACCAAAATTTCCAAATGGAGAAAAATAATAAGGATCCCCCTGCGAAGGGGTCCCTTGGTTGATATTGAACATTAACCTTAAATTATGATTCATAAAGGAAAAAAATATCTAAAGTATTCTATGGGGTCAATAAATACAATAAAAACACTCCTATAAAAGACTCTTTAAGATTTATCCAAGCAAAACCACTATTCCAAAAGTCATCCCAAGGTGGTTAAATCCTTGAGTGAAAATAGTAAAGATCTAAAAAAGGCCTTGCAATGGTCATATTGGAATGTTGAAGTCCCAATTCCAACCATAAAATGTGCAAGAAGTAGTTATAGTAACCACTTGAAGTTGCCACCCAAGGTGCAATCCCCTTTGTAAAGAAGGAAACCTCCAAGGGGGGTCCAATAGAGATTTTGTATGTGCCTCAAGTATCAAAAGAAATTTATGTTTGTAGTCACCTATGCAAAACCTAGGAGAAGCCACTAAGGATTCCCATTCATGATTGAAAACTAGGTAAAATAGTCATGGACCAAGATTTTGCAATGGGTAGAGACATACAGGAATTTGTCCTACAACCAAAACTTCAACAAGAAGGAAACACTCAAAGTAGTATTCCATATTAAATCAAATCTTATATTATGCATCTACCTATTGACTAAGTGTGAGGGGAGATCTCAACACTTAACTAAATTTACCCTAGTTCTTGATGCATGTGTGAGAGGCACCTTCCCAACAAGTATCACTCACCACTATAGGACTTTTACACTCTCCAATCAACTTATAGTTTCATTTTTTGGCCTTGGAGAATTTACTTTGCAATCCTACAACCAAATCCCTAAAGAAAAAGAGTTTAGTTCTTTTTAACTAACCAATATTTTTAAGCCTATTTTTTGTTTTGCGGGATGTAGAAATGAAAAACATATGATATTCTAAAGTGAAAAAATACAAATAGAGAATGAGCCTGAAAAATGAAAAAAAAAAATTAACTTCAAAAAGATACTTGAATTCAAAAAACTTACGAAAAGTACAAAAAGAAAGCAAATCTTTTTAAAAACCTAAATGCAATGCAACTTTTCAAGAAAAAATATTCAAACCAATGTGATCAAATCCGTTTGATTTTCATAAAAAGAAATGCAAAGGAAAAAAACATAATCTTATTCTTTAAATTAAAATAACTTCACGATGCATCAAACTACCAAGCAAATTCCTAAATGAACCAAAAGAAAATACTTTTTGATTCTTTTCCATATTCAATTTTTAATTATTTTTATATTAATGAAAGCATAATGATAAAAAACTAAAATCGATTCTCTACTAGGATTACAAATAGGGAGCAATACCTCCAAATCTTGTAGAAAACTCTATTTCAAATATGTAGCTCGTAGGTTTGTAAAATATTATGCTAACAAGAAATACACATGCTACAAAAGATAATACTACATGCCCAAGTATGTGATCATAATTTTCAGAGTGAAGGACATGAGTTGCTCATGACTATCCAGAAAGTGGATCATGACTAGAAGGTAGAGTAGGAAAAAAAATTAAGAAATGATAACTAAAACTCAAAAATAATTTATGTTCCTAAACTTGAAAAGAAGAAAACCAGTAGATTTGGAAGTAAACAAGTAGGCTATATTTACAAAAACTAGGAAAACAACATAAAAGGAGAAGAATTCCAAAAAACGTTCCTGAGGGAGTTGTTATTTTTGTTAGAGGTATTTTAACCTATGTCAAATACTATTTCCCAATGAGAGGGTTAGGATCTCACTTACAGAGAAAGAGATAAATCTACTATATTTATTTATAGGGAAGATTATTTTTAGATGAAATGCAAGGAAGAAAGATAAGAGGGAAACCCAATAAAGAAATTACGTTATTGGTCTTTGTCATCATTCAATCAAGAAAATATGCAACACTATATTCTCCTTGATATTTGCACACATATGAACCAAAACATACCTTTCTCATTTCTAATCTATCATCTTAAATGAATAATATGAATTCAAATCACTAGTCTCAACTAACTTCAGGAAAGTTAACTCCTCAACAATT
Organism: Picea engelmannii; assembly: GCA_009831015.1. NCBI lineage: Eukaryota > Viridiplantae > Streptophyta > Pinopsida > Pinales > Pinaceae > Picea > Picea engelmannii. Next base: position 411,932 of record ML788134.1, on the reverse strand, counting down.
CCATAATTCAAATATATCAAACATAATAATTAATAATTCCATAATTCAAATATATCAATTAATAATCATGATTAGATATTTGTTTAAGGAATATTGGTTTAAATTAATAAATTTCATTTTGAGACTTAGTGTATCGGTAGATGACCCATTAATGGAAAGAGGGGATAAGGTAGTTGAGATTTAATGGGGGGATAAGGTGGGTGAGGTTTAATGAAGAGGGAGGCAATGAATAAGGAAAGTGGGGAAAGGAGGATAAGAGAGGGGGAAACACTCGGGAAGGGGGACTTTGTTTTGGGCATTATTTCTTTTTCATATTAGAGGACTGTATTACTGGTTTGGGCTGGGGGGAAGCTTGTTGGAGGATTTTATTACTGGTTTTGCTTGAAGAGCTTGTTGGAGGTCTGCCACAAGGGCACCTGTTGCTGGGAGTTTTGGGCTCGGGGGCCAGAAAACCACAAGGATTCCTGGAGCTAGGGAGCCGGAGAGGCTATGTTCCTAGCTGGCTGAGAGGAAAATATTCAGTTTTCGGCTAGTTTCAAGAAGGGAGTCGGAGAGGCTATGTTCCTAGCTGGCTGGGAGGAAAAGATTTAGTTTTCAGGCAGTTTCAAGCAGTTAGCAACAACATGAAAGAAAGGGACAAACTTCTTCTTCAAGAGGTATTTTACCACTATTAATTTTGTTTTGAATGAAAGTTATGATATGTATCTATCTATTGAAAATGTGTAATATGTTGTGTAATTTGTTTTGTGACTATTTTGGACTATATAAATTGAGAAATTCATATTTAACTAATTAATTTGTTAGAACTTCAACATAAATTAGATAGATTTGTTGTAATGCAAACATAAATAGAAATTAGATGTCAAGTTCAAGAAAAGAAAAGTAATTTAGATTACAAATTTACCATTTAACTTTGAAGCCCTAGTGAAGGGATTTACACATGGTATCAGAGCCCGGTTTCAAAACTGAAACCTGGGCTTAACCACTCACATGAATGAAGGTCATACAAATTTTTCCCTCAAACAGATCATAACCTATGACCCTTATTAAAACCCTTTACCTCAACCTAGAAAACCCTGAAATTTCCAATGAGAAACCCTAGAAATAAACTTGAAACAACCTAAAAAACCCTGAAATTTCCACTAATAAACCCTTGAATAACCCTGAAAACACTAATAAGAATTATGAAATAGCTTAATATGTAGCAAGAAGGAGTCTTGGAGCTGTTTCATCCTCCCATATTTGGTTTTAGCCACCAAACCACCTGTTTACTTGTAACAACTTTCACTTGCAAAAAAAAAAACAAAAAAACAAAAAGACATCATAAAAGAAGCATTAGATGGGGTCAAAATTTCTAAATGTGAAAAAAAAATGAACAAACATAATTTAAAAACAAAAGGCTTTGTTCCAACACATTTAAACCCTCTCACAAGGAAAGGCTACGCATACACGAAAGATTCAATATTTAATCCCTACACGTATATGAAATGGGATGAGATATGGAAGCCATGGATGCATGTCCAAAAGGGCTAGCCATGGACCGATATTTCCAAGTATGGAAACGCCCAAGAAGAGATGCCAAGTATGGAAACATTGATATCTTTGAGGAATCGAGCCCAAAACCCTTGCTCCATGCATCCAAGTTGGCCACTGAAACCCTTGCTCCATGCGTTCAAGTCAGCTGTTGAACCCAGGAATGAGAGTCATGCATTATCTCGTGAAAAAAAAAAAAAAGAGAAGGGAAGGGAACTCAACACACTAGAAGCCAATCCATGCTAACCATGTACATAAAACCTGAACCATGAGTTGCACAGAAGAATAAATAAACTTCTTTGTTTTATTGGTTTTTATTAGACGTTGGAACGACGTGGTCCATGGTCGATTGGTCGGTGCTTTAGGTGTGTGGAAAGAGCTACCATGCATCCCCACTCTCCCAAGCAATCTTGGCACCAAGCCACATGGAGGAGGAACCTACAAAGAGACCTTGCTTCAACAAACAACACAGAGCGCCAGACACCAGGCCACATGGACGAAGAGACCAGGTGGGTAGCCTTTGGCTCACAACACTCGCACCAAGTGCCAAGTCGAGGAAAGATCCCATGAGGGCGTTGCTACCATGACCGAAACCAAGCACCAAGGGAGAGCCCATGGAGGAGGTAAATAAGTTTGGGGTTCATGGGTTTTGAACCCACCACCAACCACTAAGCCAACGCCTTGAAGAATGGTCCTTCTACAAATGCACATGGTCTCTCTGATAACGATCCAACCCCTTATCCCTCGGGACCTCCTTTCCATCCTCAAAAACTCTCTGCAGCTCCCCTTTCAACAAATCAAATGTCAGACTGAACGTATAACCCAACTCGGAACTCATGATCACACTCCTCCGAATACTATCAAAATGAGTGGCCAACAATGGCTTCCCACACAACATGGCCTTCAGGAGCGTATGGTCAAGTCCTTGAGACCTCAAAGTAGGATAATCCAACAAGCCTTTGGCTCACATCACCCACCAGCGACTCCAGGCCAAGCCTTTAGCCTCCCTAGCCACGATTAAGCACCAGGCCTTACACCCACCAATCGATGGTTATGCCTTAGCATCAAGCCGAGCCTGTCGAGAGGGAGAGTGCAGAGTGCAGAGGTGGCGGAATGTTATGCGAAGAGAGGGTTGGGCATGTAGGATTTTGGGGGATGAGAGCCCATGGAGGGCACGTGGGCTTCATGCGTGCCCACACTCTTTTTTATTTTTATTTTTTTTATTATTTTAATTTTTTTTATATATATTATTATTTTTTTTATTTATTTAATTGTATTTTGATTATCGTAATTTAATTTTTTTTTCTTATATATTATTTAATTATTCTTTTAATTATTATTAAATTTTAATTTCAATTGCTTAGATTAGTTTAAATTTTAATTATTTAATAAAACAAGAAAATATATTTAGTTTAAACTTTAATTATTTAATAATAACACAAGAAAACATATATATATATATATATATATATTTAAATTTATGTTTTAAAATAAAATAAAAGTAATTATGATTAATCAAAGGTGATTAAGTATGTTTTATAAGTATAATTAATGTGATTAATTAAAAGTAATTAATCATTGGAATAAAATCACTAATTAATCATTAGTAATTAATGTTTTAAATTTATGTTTAAATTATATTTAAATTTATGATTCATGTTTAAATTTAAAACTAGTTAAAGTGACTAATTAATTATTTTTAAGAAAACGTTTAAGGACTTAGACCAAGATAAGTGAGAGGGGGCTTCATGTGCACTAAGAAGGTAAGTTAGAGGAATTGGCGAGTGTGGTGCAATGTTAGCGTAGCTACGAGGCGAGGGAGTCAACAGTTTTCTTAGGCGAAGACATCGAGATTATATTCTTTAACCCTGACCTACCCACTTCCCCTAAAGAGAGTAACTTTTGTTTACAGACAAGTAAAAAAAAAAACTTACGCCTAACCCTATGTTTTCAAGTTTAAGTTGTGCAAATGTGAATTCCCCTAGACTCTCCCTGACAAACTTTTGGTTGATGCATATTCAATTATACAGGATGGTTAGGACTCGAGGAAATCAAAGCAGAAGGGCATCATCGCAGAGACCACCATTTCTTGAATTAGCTCTCATTATGCGCTCTTTGGAGGCCATAAATGAGACTTTAAAGGGGCGTCAGCCAGCAGGGACCGAAGTGGAGCCCCCACCATCAGGAATGGGTAATCCTGAAGTGTCGAGGGATTCAAGGGGAGGGCCTCCACCCGAGGACATCACTAGAGAAATGCAGAAGATCAAACTTCCAGAGTTTGCCAGGAGTCATGCTAGTGAGCGTGTAGAAGCATGGTTGGAAGGGATGACATGATGTTTCACCTTAAGAGACTATGCTTCCACATCAAAGGAGAAAATAGTAATCTTTCAATTAAGGGACAGTGCCTTGAACTGGTGGGGAAACTTGGAGAGGCAGTTGCACCTTACTCCAGACACCGTCTCTTGGGAAATTTGTGAGGAAAGGTTCCGAAGGAAATATCTACCAGCTTACTACGAGGAAGAATAGGTGGGAACATTTCATGCTCTAGTACAGGGGAACAGGACCGTGGAAGAGTACGAGATCATGTTCATGGAGTTGGTGAAATATGTTTCATACATGGATAATGATCAATGACAGGAAGAACACTTTGTCTATGGGTTAAACCCTAAGATAAGGGCCATGGTGCGGATGTGGAAACCGTCTTCAGTAGAAAAAGTAGTTGAAAATGCACGTTATGTGGAGGAACACATGAACTTAAATGGAGGTACGAGATCGACCTTTCCGCATCATCCTGGATTTGTGGGGAAGGCCCCTAGGACCTTCTCCAGGGGAGGGAGATCTATACCACCTCCTTATGGTAATAGAGTCGCACCAAGGATGATTGCTATAGGTATTTCAATGGCAGTAAGTGCAGCATCCCACTCATCACCAACGACACAGGCAGGTCCATGACCTTCTCAGGGAGTAGCCAGTAGGGGCAAGGGTTCCTGGGGAAGGAAATCGATTTAGATACCATCACAAAGAAGTGTGCAGGTTCAATATCGTGTTACATGTTGGGGATGTGGAGGTCCCCATTACCAGCGTGACTTCCCAGAGTTTCAAGTAGGATTTGTGCATAGAGAAGGAAAGGCCCCGATGGGAAGAGAAAGCAGTAGCCACCAGATTTATACAACAGTTAATAATTGCCAGGCAAAACATCAATCCACTATGGTGGAGTCATCAGGTACGCTAAATCATATCAATGTTAAAATTTATTTGATTATGGTGCTACAGATAGTTTCATTTCACCATCTGCATTAGAAAATAGTGGGTTGGAATCCTACGAGCACAAAGACTTTAAACAAGTTGAGATGTCTTTGGGGGAGAAACAAGCGGTAGGACCTAGCGTTGATAATTGACTAGTAGACCTGGGAGTGTGTACTACCAGTTTGAAGGTATATGCCACTGCCCTTGGGACGTATGACCTAATCATTGGAATGGAATGGTTAGAATCCCATCGAGTTATGGTAGATTGTTATGCAAAAAGGGTTCTTTATGTTGACGATGAAGGAAGGCCAGTAGAGATCCACGGTGTACGGAGAAAGGTGTCTCTACGCTTTATCTCAACTATGAAGGTTAAGTGGTGCATGAGGCAAGGGTGTCGACTATATGTAGTGGAAGCAGTGAATGAAAGGAAAGGACCCTCCTTGGATTAGTACCCAGTATTTTCAGAGTTTAAGGATGTTTTTATGAACGAGTTGCCAGGGTTACCTCCTGAGAGGGAGCTTGATTTTACTATTGAGCTAAAACATGGTGCAGAACCAATTTCCAAGACTCCGTATAGGATGACTGTTTGCACCCAATTCGTCACCTTGTGAGCAAATAAAGGGTGCTTACATGCCCTGTTGGGTCTTGTAGAGCATGACAGGTGTAGAGAAAAGGTTTAGAGAAAATAAAACAAAACTATAAGCAAGAATTAATTAAAAACAAACTAAAACTATGAGCATATGGATAAAGAAATAAAAACACAAAAAGACCAATATCACCAATGTTTTTAGGCTGATCGATTGATGAAATCAAAGCACAATGAAGAAAAGGGACTGTGAGTCCCTTCTTCCTCCAAATGAAGGCTCTTGTGTCCTCACAAACTTGCTCTCCTTACAATGAGAAAATGAGAATGATGGTGAAAGAACTCCAAGCACATCCACTCAATGGAGAGGTGAATGGCTCTATGAAATGGTGCCAATGTGTTATTTTCAAAGAACGAGTCCTTAACAATCTTAGCAGCATAACAATACATGAAATTCCTTGAGAGAATGAGGTTTCCTCATGGCTTTTTATAGCATGGCATTGGGTGATTATGTAACTCCTTTGAGGTGTGAAAAGGGGCTCTTTAGGGCTCAATTAGGTCTTTGACCAGCCTACCATGCGGATTCAGCTTAGATTTGATGTCAAATCGGCTTGGGAGCCGATCCATTAGTGGTTGGGAGGCCGACCAATTTCAATAAATGCATCGTTTAGCAGGTGTGTGGGTTTTTGCGCAAATAGTCGCGCATCGTGCGCGTATGCGCTAATGGTACGTTGTTGTTCCGCGCATGTGCGCGCGCACCCAGATTCTATAAAGCGCCCTTCAATTTTTGGTTACTTTGTATAGTTTTGTACCCTTTTGCAATGCTGTGAAATTAATCTAGTGCCATGAATGACTTCATTCCTGTTTTGATGATGTTGAGTTCTTGTCACCATGTGCGGATGAAATTTCAGTGATAACAATGACAACGCCAGAACTTTGTGAGTTGCAGATGCAATTAAAAGAGCTACTCGACTTAGGGATAATAAGGCCCAGCGTCTCACCTTGGGGTGCACCAGTAATTTTTGTGAAGAAGAAGGATGGTTCCTTATGACTATGTATAGATTACAGGAACTTGAACCATTCTACAGTGAAAAATAGGTACCCAAATCCATGGATAGATGATCTCTTTGATCAGATGAAAGGAGCAACGGTATTCTCAAAAATTGATTTGCGATCAGGGTATCACCAATTAAGGATTAAGGAAGGAGATATTCCTAAAACTACCTTTCAAACTCAGTTTGGGCATTATGAGTTCATTGTAGTACCTTTCAGATAAACCAATACGCCAACAGTATTCATGAGCCTCATGAATGGTGTATTCCAGAAGTACTTAGACCACTTTGTACAAGTCTTTTTAGATGATATCCTCATCTATTCCAAGAACAAGAGAGAGCATGAGGAACACTTGCGAGTGGTGTTGTCCTGCCTTAGAGAGAACAAATTGTATGGGAAGTTGTCGAAGTGTTCCTTCTTCCAGAAATAAATCCACTATTTAGGTCATATCATTTCCGGCGAAGGAATATTTGTGGACCCAGAAAAGGTAAAGGCTATTATGGAATGGCCAGTGCCAAAAAATGCTCATGAGGTAAGAAGCTTCATGGGGCTAGCAAGCTATTATCGGAGATTTGTGGAAGGGTTCTCTAAAATAGTGAAACCCATCACCACTTTGCAGCGCAAGGGGGTCAGGTATGAATTGACAAAAGAATTTGATAGTGCATTCATCGATCTTAAGAGGTTATTAACTAGTGCACCAATTCTACGAGTGTCGGATATGGAAAAGGAATTCACAGTCTGCATAGATGCCTCAAAGAAAGGGTTGGGGGCCGTGATAATGTAGGATGGAGGAGTGATAGCTTATGCATCAAGGAAGTTGAAGAAACACGAGGAGCTTTACGCTACTCATGATTTAGAGTTGGCAGCTGTAATGCTAGCTCTAAAAATTTAGAGGCACTATCTAGTGGGGCGAAAATGTGAGCTCAAAACGGACCATCAAAGTTTAAAACATCTTTTCACTCAAAGGGATCTGAATTCCAGGCAAAGGCGATGGAGTGAATTTATGAGTGAGTACAATTTTGGTATTTCTTACAACGAGGGAAAAGAAAATGTGGTTGTGGATGCCTTGAGTAGGAGACCACGAGTCTTCTCCTTGGTACCCTTAAAAGTCAATCTGAGGGAACGTGTGTTGATGCAACTCCTTGGAGACAGTTGGTATTTAAAGGTTACTTCCAACCTCAAGAGTGGGAGTTAGTTAGATCCAAAGTATGATGGATATAGCTTGGAAGAAGATGGACTATTAAGATATCAAGGAAGGATGTACATCCTCGAAAGTGGGGATATTCAAAGCATTATACTAAAGGAAGCCCATAGAGAACTTTATTATGTGCATCCAGGTGTGAAGAAAATGTACGCAGACATGAGGAATCTCTTCTTCTGGGTAGGCATGAAGCACGATGTAGTCCATTTCGTCGCCAAGTGCCTAGAGTGTCAATAGGTGAAAGCCGACCACCATCACCTGACAAGTCTCCTACAACCACACGATGTTCCTATGTCCAAGTGGGAAGTCATTTCTATGGATTTTGTTGTGGGGTTTCCGCTCACATCTCATAGACACAATGCCATCCTTGTGATAGTTGATAAGTTGACCAAGAGTGCTCATTTTATTCTGGTTAGAGACACTTACGATGTCATTGATGTGGCACGCATGTTTGTAAGTGAGGTCATCTGTTTTCACAGGATACCTAAGAAGATCATTTTAGATAGGGACTCCAGATTCACTTCTAGGTTTTGGACAAGTTTGCAGTCAGTGTTGGGGACTCAGTTGAACTTAAGCACAGCTTATCATCCTGAAATGGATGGGAAAATCGAGAGAGTAAATTAGGTTATGGAAGACATTCTTAGTATGTTTTTCATGGATAGTCAAACCCATTGGGAGAAGTACCTACCTTTGGTAGATTTCGCCTACAATAATAGTTTTGATAGCTCCATCAGAATGCCACCCTACGAACCTCTATATGGAAGGCCATGCAGAACACTGTTGAGTTGGGAAAGATTAGAAGACTGAGTGACAGTTGGGCCAGAATTGATTCAAGAGATGGAGGAACAGGTGATACAGATCAGGTAGAGACTAAAGGAAGCACGGGATAGATAGAAAAGTTATGTTGATGCACACAGGACTGACCGAAGTTATAAAGTGGGAGATTAGGTTTTCATTCATATTAGGCCTAATAAGAGTACCATTCGGTTCGGGAAGGGGACAAAGTTGTAACCTATATTTATAGGACCATTCAAAATCCAAGAGAAAATTGGACCCATTGCCTATCATCTCATACTGCCACCCCACTTGCATAAAACTCATAATGTTTTTCTTGTATTTGTTCCACGTCATTATGTTGTTGATGAATCACATAAACTAAATTGGAAGGAATTGCAGGTATCGGACATGGGAACCCTCACGGTAGAACCATTACGCATATTGGACCATAGATTCCGACAGCTCAGGAACCATCTGGTAGACCAAGTTAAGGTCCAGTGGGACAAGTTTAGTCTAGGATCTACTACTTGGGAGGATGCCAAGACATTACGACGAGATTATCCCTCACTTTTTTGACCACCTCGAGAATATGTTTCTCGAAGGTTGGGTGTATGTAACACCACCTTTTGACTTAGACAACTAGGATTACCTGAGGCTTGATCACCTTTATTTTATATTCACCATGAAACTATTAATGATACACTTGAATGTTTAAGATGTATGAACCTTTATGAATGTTTAAATGTTATTTGAATGATGATGGATATGATGCGATCTACTATGTGAATGTAAATTCTATAAATGTTTAAATGTTATTTGAATTATGATGGATATGATGCGATCTACTATGTGAATGTAAATTCTATAAATGTTTAAATGTCACTTGAATGATGATTGATATGATGCGATCTACTATGTGAATGTGAATCCTATGAAGGTTTAAATGTTATTTGAATGATGATGGATATGATGCAATCTATTATGTAAATGAAAATTCTATGAACGGGTAACGTTAATTGAATTATGGGGATATTATGAGATCTTTTTATAACTTGAAAACTTTGATGTTAAAGTTGTTGGTACGTGGATACCGAATTAAGATTATGGTTGTATGCAATTACATGATGATAATGCATAGATATGTATGAGTTTGTGTTATAGACTAATCTGGAGGTCATTGGGCTATGAAATAGCCAAGGGATAATGATAATGAAAGTGGATGTCATGACAACTGACCAAGAAACAATATGGTATGAATCTTTGTATGTGAAATTATATTGGTTTGAATGCATTGCTATGATATGTGGACCAGTGCAGGATTTCAAGTGGTGAGACTTCCTAAAACTGAATAAACGATGACAAAATTCCCATCAACACAGTGCCACTGTATATTCCATTGTAGGGTGTGGACCCTATTCCTATTAGGAGGGGTGGAGGCATTTCCCACCATGTATCCTCCGAAACCTGGAGTCATGGGAGGACAGTGTTAGCTCATGCTCCCCTAGACGTGTGATGATGACTGTCAGTTGCCTGTTGGGGAAGCTTGGTCAAGATAGTGACACTTCTGCTTACGAGTTCTATTTAGAGATAGGTCAATATAGTTGATGCTCCAAGATAGTCCAACAGAGGAAGGATAGGAATGGAATATGGAAGTAAGTTAGGGAGGAAGGACGAATAGAAATAGTTGAGAGTGTATGGAAATTTTTCTTATGGTGGAATTTATTGTTTTTCCTTCTGAAAAGAAAGTGTGTATACATGTATATTCATAATTACTTAACTAAACCACAATTGTCTAAATAAACATTGTTGAGCTAGATTATTGTAATTAAGGGATTTCACAAACAATTGATTGGTTTATTATCTTTTATAAATTGAATAGTCTTGTTGATTGGATTGGATGCATACATAAATTACTATAGAGGTGATAGTTATTGTTATTATTACATGCACGAGACTTGTATGTACTAGCTACACATGCATTTCTTGCACATGTACACTAGTATGTATGAGTTTTCTTGGCTTACTTACTGATAATGTTGTTTACTGGATATGAATGTGTGAACCATGTGTCATTTCCCTTGTATCATAAAATACTTCAACTTTAGGACGAAGTTTCCTGAAGGGTGGGTGTATGTAACAACCCTAATTAATTAATTAATTAATTGTCATAATTAAATATTTGTTTAATGTATATTAGTTTAATTAATTAATTAATTAATTGTCCTGATTAAATATTTTTTTAATGTATATTAGTTTAATTAATTAATCAATTAATAATCATGATTAAATGTTTGTTTAAGGAACATTGGTTTAAATTAATAAATGCCATTTTGAGACTTAGTGTATCTGTAGATGACCCATTAATGGAAAGAGGGGATAAGGTAGTTGATATTTAATAGGGGGGTAAGGTGGGTGAGGTTTAATGAAGGGAGAAGGTGGTGAATAAGGAAAGGGGGGGAAGGAGGATAAGAGAGGGGGAAACACTCGGGAAGGGGGACTTTGTTTTGGGCTTTATTTTTTTTTCATATTAGAGGTCTGTATTACTGGTTTGGGCTGGGGGGAAGCTTGCTAGAGGATTTTATTACTGGATTTTCTTGAGGATCTTGTTGGAGGTCTTCCACAGGGGCACCTGCTGCTAGGAGTTTTGGGCTCAGGGGCCAGGAAACTGCAAGGATTCCTGGAGCTAGGGAGTCAGAGAGGCTCTGTTCCTAGCTGGCTGGGAGGAAAATATTCAGTTTTCAGGTAGTTTCAAGTAGTTTTCAGGCAGTTTCAAACAGTTAGCAACAACAGGAAAGAAAGGGACAAACTTCTTCTTCAAGAGGTATTTTACCACTATTAATTTTTTTCTGAATGAAAGTTATGATATGTATCTATGTATTGAAAACGTGTAATATGTTGTGTAATCTGTTTTGTGACTATTTTGGACTGTATAAATTGAGAAATTCATATTTAACCAATTAATTTGCTAGAACTTCAACATAAATTAGATATATTTGTTGTAATGCAAACATAAATAGAAATTAGATGTCAATTTCAAGAAAAGAAAAGTAATTTAGATTACAAATTTACCATTTAACTTTGAAGCCCTAGTGAAGGGATTTACATGGTATAGCCAGAGGGACTGTGAGAAGAGAAGGGAGTGCATTCCTTGGGTTGTGCAGATTATGGGAAAGAGAGTTGGTGGATTGGAACTATCATGGGAGTATAACCTAGGTTTTGGGCTATTGAGTTTGGAGAGTTTAAATTCAAGAGGGTCATATCTCCTTGAGGACTCATAGCCTCATCATGGGGGTGGCCTGTTGTTGAGAGAAAATGGACAACAAGCCTATGGTTGGGAGGAACATCCTTTGTATGCAACTAGTTGGTTATTTTTATAAACATATAAGTTTGTGTTGTTTTACTATGATTATTCCATTCTGTAAATGTTAATTTGAATGTTGTTATGTTTTTTGGGTATGCATGCATTCATGTCTTTTATTATGTTGTTAGTTGTATGAGAAAATCAAAATGTTGTTTTGTTGTAATTCTTATGGTTATGTTGCCCTTGATTTATTTTATATGTATGAAGCGGTTTGTTTGTTTTTTCAATGGGAATGTATGTTATGGGTTTGTTGATTGAATGGCTCAATTAATTGGGTGTCTAGAGATTTCATATGAGGCACCATGGCATGTATGTTATGGGCTTGTTGATTTAATGGCTCAATTAATGGGGTGGCTAGAGATGCCATATGAGGCACCTTGGAATGTACGTTACGAGCTTGTTGATTGAATGGATCAATTAATGAAATAGCTAGAGATGTCATACGAGGCACCTTGGAATATATGTTACGATCTTATTGATTGAATGTCTCAATTAATTGGGTAGCTAGAGATGTCATATGAGGCACCCTGCATTAATGCCAACCAACATTGAGCATATTGCATCTCTTCTAGTTCATTAATGGTGAACACTCAAGTAGTTGTATGAGATAGAAGGATCCAAAGCTTTGATTTAGTTTCCAATGGTTGTGGAAAAAAATACCTATTCTCTTCACTTTTTCTCTCCAATTCGACCTTCCTCTTCTTGAAATAATCCTTAAAATACATTTTTGTAGAATTATTTGAAAGTGAAGTGGGTGTGAAATTTGGTGGGATGCTTATCGTCAATCGGACCATCTAGTGGGCATACCAAAGCATGGTGATTCGGGTAGTGGAATGTTGCAATGGATAGCCTTACAGAGCATGATTTCACCATAGATCGATGATCGTCACCTTTGAAAATTTGATTTTTATAAATGTACATTGTATCTCCCAAACAAACATGAATGGGTTTGGGTGAAATCATAAAGATGGGTTACACTTTTGCTTATTTTATGAGAAAAACAACTATATTTTTACAAGTTATTCAACTTCTGGCATACAAAAGTATTTTTTTTATTTATAATTTCACTTTACAGTAAAAACAAAACTTGTGAATAATTTTGTTATCTTTCCAATGACTATTTTTCAATTTTTTTTTTATCATGATTTGATATGTCAATTTCATAATTGTTTAATAGTATGTTCCTTAAACATGAAAGGAATGATAATGAGTTAATTTTTTCTACAACAACGTATCTATTATTAAACTTATGCTTTTAAAAAACAAAATATACTGAAACAATCTACAGAGACTCTGTTTTATTATGACTCTAATTTGAATCTAATGAATGAATATTATAATTTCTAGAATTTTTTTAAGTTGACCAAGCTAAAAACATTGCAGATTTTAAACACATGTTTTTCTACACCTTGTATCTATATTAATTTTTACTTAAAACTAAAATCTAAGTATATCCTTTTGAAAAGAACAGTTTAAGGATTATGAATATATGTTTTTCCAAATTTTTCACTGTATATTTTTAGAGATACTGATATTTCATTTCACCGAATCATAATGTCTGCTGAAAATATTCTGTAGTATTTTTTTTCTTTTAATTAAATAAAATTAGATAAAAATAAATAAAACGAAAACAAATTATAAGAATTGAAGGTAGATTCAATTTTGAAAATGATGGTGTCATTTTCAAAACCAAATTCTCAGTATTTGCAGGGGTCCACAACCTCTGAAGTTCAGGTAAGCTTGGGGCAATTCTCTAGTTTTTGTTTTCTGTCTCAATTTTCTTGTTTTCGGCCAAAATAATCTTTCGGCCGAAAAAATAATATTTCAGCCAAAAGACTAAAATCTAATGGAAACCGTCAAAATTGAACGGTTTCCAAGGTATTCAGTCGAAAAAATCTTCTTTCAGCCGAAAGGCTGTTGAACGAATTTCGTCGGTCGGAAAAAATGAAACGACACGTCGTATCATTTCATTTCGCGCCAAATTGTATAAATAGGCTTTCGATCGAACACATTTAACACAATTCATTGGATGGACAGACAGATATAAGCTCGAGGATAGGGATTTCAAAGCATTTCTATTACTGATTGTTGTTGTATTCTTTTCTTTCTTTATTTCTTCCCTCTGATCCATAGGCTTAATTGGAGGATCGATATTGATACATGATGGTTTTCTAGAGAACTTAAACAAAGTTTCGAATCATGTTTTTTGTTTTTGGTGAATAAGGTAATTGATGTTTGTTCAAGTTTTTATTGGAATAACAATTTATATGTTGAACGATAAATGTTGAGCATTTTTTCAAGGTGAAGTGTTTGTTGAACATATCTTTTACAGATAACTATAAAAGTCATGGGAAACAAAAGTTTGCACAAGATAAAATATGATCGCACTCGAGATGATACTTGCCAAATCAAACAAAGGAAAGAGATTTATCGGAGAAAGAAATAAGAACGTGCAAATATTGAAGAAAGAAATGATGATAATGTCAATAGAGATTTTCGACAAGAAGAAGTTCAACCATTTATGCATGCACATATGATGATTAAGCACATGACACACATTGGGACTGTATTCAGAAAGTACAGAATTCAAATTTAAAATATTGTAAATAATATAATTGATTGTAATTACAATTTGATGTTTTTCAAAAAACATAAATAGATTTGTCTCATAATGTCGAAGAAGACGTTGAAACCGAAATTGAGGCAGAAGATGAATCACCTATAGGCATGTACATAAATTTAGATTAATACAAGATGAACACTCAAGTATATATAATTTAGTGAATTTGTGTTCGTGTTATGTTTTTTAATATAAACTTTAAATTGAAATATGCAGGAGAATCTATCAACATTGATGATGAAATATTAGAAAATGTTGATACTGACAAATTTGGGAAGAAAAAAGCTAAGCATTATATAATATATCGAACTAAGAATATGTATAATACTTTTTTCAAAGATGAATCAGTAATAGTACAAGCTCAACTTTTACTTTGTCTAATGAAGTCAAGAAAGTAAAAAGAAGCTACATCATTATTGGGTATTCAAAAGTCGACAAAGGATACAAAGGTGAAACATAATGTCTTTAACAATATAACTAGTGTATTAAAATCTTTTGGAAAATCTCAAAAAGAAGATGTTCGTGTTGAACGTAGAATGTTACAAACAACAATTGTTTCAGGGAGCAATATAAATGATCATTTGACATGACACATGGAAAAAACGATGGGAACATAAAGAAAAAAATCATTGCACAAACATAGAAAATTTCGATTGCAAATAGATGTAAATGATGAATTGTCTTGTTGGACAGTGATTTCTAGATAACCCTACAAAGATAGACATGCAGAAAATGTTAAATATTTGCCCCGTAATTGTTGGTTGGAAGAATCTTGTGTCTCACCACATACAAGGGATGTGTTGCGACGAAGAATAGCATGAAAACAATATGAAGAACATCCAAAACATATATTGCCAATGAAACAAATAGAGATGTTCAATAAGTTCAAATAAGAGCACAAAGAAGTTAAAATTTCCATCAATACATTTGTGCAACAAAAACCATGGTTTGTTAGACCCATCATTGTCCGTGACACTTGTTGTTGTCGTTATCATGTGGAATTTGAGTTGTATTACGACACTTTTTTGGATTTT
>ML788134.1:377319-395090 GCA_009831015.1 Picea engelmannii | reverse complement strand
TAAAAAACTCACTTGGGAACTACACCCCAATTAGTACCTAAAAGTATATTGTTAATACTTACAACCTAATTAGTATAGGATTTAGGGAACTACTAATTTGTATGGAAGTGAAATAACCATTTGGTAACTTATACCCCTATCGAAACCCAAAAGTATGTCATTGGGGAATTTCACCCTAATTAGTATAGAAGTAAAGGACATGCTTGGGGCACACCTTAATTTAGATATATAGTTCGTGAGACAACAACTTAATGAATTTGAATCTTAGTTAGTGCCAAAATTATGTTCTTGGGATTTGAACAAGAATTAATATAATAACAAGGGAACCACTTGTGGTGCACCCTATTTGAATAAGAGTAAGAGAAGTACTTACAAATTATGACACCCCCATTAATACCCAAAAGTATGTTCTTGGGGAATTCCACTCTAATTAGGATATGAATGAGGGAATCACTTGGAAATTTATGCCCATGTTATAACCTAAATTTGTATAAGAGTGAAAGAACCAAGAACTGCTTGGAGTGCACCCTAACTTTAATATAGGATAGAGGATAACTTAATCTTTTAGGGACATGCATTTTATATAATACAAGTTCCTTTTTCAAGTCAAGAAGTGAGGTATCCTTAGGCGCAAGGGATGAAACTAATCCTAACTTAGGCATGCTCACTACTAGGCATATTTACGAGACATATTTAAGTACCTGATCTGACTAATAAACCCATCATCATATATCCTTCTAAGCATGCCCCCTTCTAACATTTGGATGAGACTAATCTTTTTAAAGAAAGTATAGTATTAGAGCACCTTTATGATATCAAATTCTCATTCCATCTTGTGATTGGAAATGGCTCACATGTTTTTTTTTTTTTTAAATAAAAAAGGTGGAACCTGCTATATTATGATATCAAGAGAACCTTGACAAAATTTACAAAGAAATATAGGTCTAAGTCGCAAAAAATGTTTTCGTTTGACTGGAAACCAGCATGGTTTACAGAACTATCTTGCCCTCTGTCCTGCCCGGAGGAAACCAGGACAGATGGCGATAATCTAAGTGAACATGTAACAGTAGTAAAATAAAACAAAGAGACGAAATAGCATAGAAAACCTAAATACCCGGTGACCCATCAGCCTTGCTTGTCTTCCACGTGGACCCTGCTGGAATGGTGAATGCTTGCACACAGAGAGAGCACTTGCTCTTTACTAGAGCATTAGAGTACGTGCCAAGAAGCAGGTCCATCCGCTGGCCCATGAGAAGGGCTCTGTGCTCCAGGTCTGCCATGTGGCCTCAGAGTTCGAACACCAAAGCCAGATGCTCTGCACAGAGGAAGATACCATGCAATCCATGCAATCCATTACCCATGTCGTCAAGGATGACGTCCCTCATTTCCCCTTCCGCTCCACCACCGGCTTCAAGCTCCATTAGTTCTGCACCAACCACCTCCTCCTTCCTCGCAGGCCTGTTCTCATACGCATCCTCTTCTGCTCTAGCTTTGTCCCGACTCGCTTCCTCGACCGTGGCCTACCTTGCATGGCTAGTGGGGCTGTAGTCACCCGACCATGGAATTTCCTCGATAATGCACCTAGGGATGTCATCTGCCAACGTAAATTTGGGACCACTTCCATCTTGGTGGAACGTCTCCATGGCTTGGGGCTCTAGGGTGGTCTCCAAATCCATGAACGGTACTTCTTCCACATAACAGGTGGGGAACGCATCCGCAGCACCCTCCACCGGCCTGATTTTAGACTGAATTGTCATGATCTCACTGCTGCAACCAGCCCCAGTCTCAGCAATGATGGCGTGCAGAGCCAATTGGTCGGCTCGAGCCTTCTTACGGAGGATGGAGGTTGCTAGCGAGAGAGCCCGCTCCATCTTTTCCTTCCTTTGCCGCTGTGCTTTGTGAGTGTACCAGGCCGAGCCACGGCGAGGCCTGCCTCGCTTCCTGGTCATAGTTTCCAAGGAATAAATAACAATACCGTGAGGGTGCAACGAGATGAGAGTAAATCAGGGCGAAAGAGAAACAAAATTGCACCAGAGCTTCCAGACGAAGGGGAGAGCCGAAGTGAGAGCATACCAATTCAGACCAAGCACTCAAAAAAACAAGCTTCCCAAGGCCAAATGCACCTGGCTATCCATAAACTATGGCATGCTGAGTGCGCTGTGAGCGAGAGTGTTCGCACGAGGGAGGTGTCCCTCCACCGTATAACTGATGTTATGGTCTTCAACCATCGTTAATGCAGGGCAGGACGGTGGCAGCCATCAGCATTTATGTTATGGCCTAGTGCTGAGCCAGGTGTCGAGGAGCATCCGCGTGTCACCCCATCCGGGGTTGGGAAATCCCTGCTTGCAAGGTCTCTGCAATGCCTTGAGAGGTATGTGTCATCAGAAAGATGGGCTTACCAATATATGAGTTATGACTTTGAGTCAGTTCCAGTGTTTTCCAAGTAATCCGCAACCTTGTTAGCATCTCATTTCACATGAGAAGGGATTAGGATGAGATCGAGGTGGATAAGATTTCCAAAGTCCTCCAGAAGTCCTGAGAGTCTCCAGCTAGGGGAGATCCTCCTTGGGAGTTCACCATGAAGGATTTTGGAGATGAGTCGAATTATAATTTGGGAGTCGCCCTCAACGATGAGCCGATGGTACTGGTGTTGAACAACATCTTGGAGGCCTCTAACCAGGCTTGTGAGCTCCGCCACATTGTTCGTGTTTTCCCCTAAAAAACCTGCCATCAATTGAATGATCTTACCAGTGTAGTTACGAAGGACTGCTCCAAAACCAGTTGGTCCAGGGTTACCCCTGGAGGCCCCATCGAAGTTAAGTTTGAGGAAACCTGAGGGGGGGGGGTCCAAGCCATGGGGCTATTAGCTCATCCATTTTGAATCTTCCCCTGGGTTTGCACACGTATTTGCAAGTCCTAGCCTTTAAGAATACTCTCCTCCTCGGGCTTGCACTGCAGATCTTCCAGGAGCCAGGATTTGTTGCGGACTGTTTCACGGATAAACCTCTTAACCCTCTCCCATGTAGAGGTGGTAGGGGATGGTTTAGAGTTGAATATTCTCTGGTTTCTTTCTTTCCAGATTGCCCATAAAGTGAAGCCCGGGAGAAGTTGCCAGATGCATTGGAGAATGGGGTTTTGGAAGGAAATTGTTTCCCAATTATCTAGGGTATCCTTGATACTACCTCGGTTTCGCTGGGAGCGTCACATGGCTAGGGCTCCCCAGTCCCATATATGTTGACTGTAGTGACAGTTCTTGAGGAGATGTTCCATGGTTTCCTCGCTTTGTTGGCAAAGGGTGCATCTGGAGGGGCCTGTAAAGCCTTTCTTAAGAAGATTATCCCAAGTGAGGATACAATTTTGCGCTGTCAGCCAAAGAAAAAAGGAGACCTTGGGCCAGAGTATTGATTGCTAGACTTTGCTCTAGATGGTTTCGGGAATTTGATTCTGGTAGTTTCCCTGTAGGTAGTATGCCTCACTGACCGAGAAGATTCCTGAAGTGGAGTGGCCCCATCGGAGTATGTCCGGTCCTTCTTTGGTTGGGATTTTCCTGTGTAGCATATAGTTTTGCCATGGTAGAAGATCAATATCCTCCATGATCTGTAATTTTTTTCGGCTTATTTTCCACTGTCACCAAGGTTGTCTTCTGGGACCTGGGATCCAAAAGTCCTTAACATTTTTGAAGATGTTCTGCTGTAACCAATTTTTGAGAGGGTTTAGGATTTCCAGGTCATTAAGAGGGGGTAGATGTTGCCAAGAATCTAGCCATAAGAGTGCACTTTCACCATTCCTTACCTCCCAGAAAGAATGCTTCTGAATTAGGGGGCGATTCTGCCAGGCGGTGTTCCAAATGTTGGATCCTTGTATTTATTCGTTGAATCTGATTAGTTGGTCAAACTGTACATTCAGGGCATACTTTTGCTACTAGATCTGTGCCCAGAGCTCTTTCGAATGTTGCAACCATCTCCACCACATCTTGGCTCCCATGACCTGGTTGAACTTCCCCGTATCCCGAATTCCCATCCCTCCAAACTTTTTGGGTTTACAGAGTTTGTCCCATCCAACTAAAACCCACTTATTGTTAGTTTGGTGTCCCTCCCCAGGAAG
The DNA here is from genome assembly GCA_009831015.1 of Picea engelmannii. Classification (NCBI taxonomy): domain Eukaryota; kingdom Viridiplantae; phylum Streptophyta; class Pinopsida; order Pinales; family Pinaceae; genus Picea; species Picea engelmannii. The sequence goes on along the minus strand of ML788134.1, from coordinate 390,986 downwards.
TTTCTTTGGATACTCCTTATGGCCTTGATGACCGAGATAGGTGCTGCCAGAGCAGTAAAGAGGTAAGTTGGCAGAGCTTGTAGGACTGACTTGAGAAGGACCAGTCTGGCAGCAATGTTCAAAGGTCTGAAGGTCCAGTTGTTCAACCTGTTGGCAATGGATAAGAGCAAGTTGTCCCATGAAATGGATTGCACTGGCTCTCCGGTTAGGGGAATGCCTAGGTAGACAGAAGAAAGGGAGCTTTTGGAAATGCATAGAAGTCTTGAGAGGTGATTCTGAACTGCTACTGGCATGTTAAAAAAATAGAGTTTGGACTTGTCCAAGTTGAGAAGCATGCCTGAGGCTTCCGAAAAGTCAGACAGAATTGAGTTGAGCTTGGTGGCTTCTCTAACCATTGGGGTGTTCATGAGAAGGGTATTGTCGAAAAATTGGTTGTGCGAAGGCGTTGGGTGAAGGTTATAAAGTGGCAGCCTAGTAAGTGAACCTTCAAGGACCGCTTCTTTGAGATAGTGACCTAAACCCTCTGCCATGATTACAAAAAGGAAGGGTGAGAGAGGGTCACCTTGCCTGATTCCCCTAGTGGAGTGGAAAGGTCAGGAGGGTGTGCCATTGAAAAGAATGGAAAATAAGGAAGAGGAGGTAATCTTGAGAATCCAATTGACCCAGGAATTATTAAAGCCAAAGGATTCCAGGACCGATCGCATGTATTGCCAGCTTACTCTATCAAAAACTTTTGAGAGATCGAGTTTGATAAGCATACCTGGTGTTTTACTCATCTTTAAGGAGTGGATCACCTCATTGGCCAGTATGATGATGTCCATGATTTGTCGTCCTTCTACATATCCAGACTATTCATTGGAAATGATGAGCGGTAAGAGCGGCTTGAGACGATTGGTAATGACCTTTGTAATTATTTTGTAGATTACATTGTAGAGGGAGATTGGTGTAAATTGTTTTGGATGTGTGGTGCGCTCCTCCTTGGGGATGAGAGTGATGAAAATTTCATTGAGAGTAGAGAGGACTTGGCCGGATGTTCTTGATTCTTCCACCACCAGCCATGCATCTTCCTTGATCATGTCCCAGCAGTAATGGAAGAATTCTGTGGTGAAGCCATCCAGGCCTGGTGCTTTACCTGGGGGCATTTCCTTTACTGTTGAGTCCACTTTAGACTGAGTGATTGGCCTTGTCAGTTCTATGTTCTGATCAGAGGTGATCAGCTTGGGTATGTGCTAGGTAACCTTCTGGATGGCTTCCCCCCTGTTCATATTGGTCTCTGTGAGGAGATCCTTGTAGAAGGAGTTGAGTTCCTCTGCTATTTGGTCATGATCTCTTATAGGGATGCCTTGATGATCCTCCAGTTGAGTAATGCAATTGATGTATCTATGATGCGTCATCACTCTGTGAATTTTTTTTTTGTTGCGCTCCCCTTCTTTGAGCCGTTGGACCCTGGATTTTTGCCTCCATAGGATCTCTTCTTGTTCCCTGCAGGCCTCCAAATCTGTGATTATTTTCTCCTCTTCCTACACCAGGTTATGAGTTATGCTCCCTGTGATGAAAGTTCGTTGAAGTTCCTCAAGTTGGCTCTCGATCTCCTTCTTCCTGAGGAGTATGTTTCCAAAAGTGGATTTATTCCATCTTTTCAAATATTGCTTGAAGTTCTTAAGGCGCTGCTAGAACTTGTACATGTGAGTGCCATGATCTATTTCAGCCTAGACCCACCAAGTGTGAGCCAGCTGGTAGAAGTTTGGGTGAGTGAGCCAGAACTTTTCAAAGCGGAAAGGCTTGGGCCTAGGGGGGAAGCCTGGGTCCATACAGAAGGTGATGGGCCAGTGGTCCGACCCTATTTTTGGCATTATATTTGCTTCCATGGCCTGGTCACTTTCGAGGAGGGCTTCGGTCACTAGAAAGCGATCTAGTCGACAAGCTACGTGATGGTGCCCTGTTCTTCTATTGGACCAGGTAAAGATTATGTTCCGGGTTTCCATGTCCACCATACTTAATGCTGCAAACGCGCCACCCAGGGTACGCCTGCTCCCTCGGGACCTTCTCTTCCTTCGGCCCGAAGAGCTTAAAGGCTCTTCTATTTCCCTTTCGGGAAATCTGCACCCACATTTTACCTCGCGCGACTCCTCTTCCTTTTCTTATCGAGGAATCAGAGCTCGCAACTTCGCGAGTTTGCGGTCTATATTTGGGTCCTAAAATCCCCGAGACCCGATAGCTTTGGAACCTTTCTTTCCTTAGGTGTGCCAGAACTAGATCACCAACTTCAAACTGAAGTTGTCTCCGATGTTGGTCTGCTTTGCACTTATACTCCTGATTGGAATCCTGCAACCGCTGCTTCACCTGACTGTGAAGTTCTTTCATCGCCTCAGCGAATTCTTCTGCACTAGCGCTGCTAGTAGCAATCTGTCCTGAATCCCACAATTCAGAAACTCCTCTCGGCCGCATCCCATATACAACTTGAAATGGACTTCTACCTGTACTCCGATTCAGTGAATCATTGTATGCAAATTCTGCCTGTGGCAATACGCTATCCCAGCTGCTATGGTGCTCTGTCACCAGGCTCCTTAACAAATCTCCCAGACTTCGGTTGACCACTTCTGTCTGTCCATCTGTCTAAGGATGATAAGAAGAACTAAATGCCAAGTTAGTTCCTAGCTTCTTCCATAGCGTCCTCCAAAAATGGCCTATGAATTTAGTGTCTCTGTCTGAAACAATACTTTTCGGCAATCCATGAAGTCTAACGATCTCTTTGAAAAACAAGTTTGCGATGTGCGTCGCATCGTTGGTCTTCTGGCATGGAATGAAGTGTGCCATTTTTGAAAACCTGTCCACTACTACAAAGATGGAATCAACACCTCTTTGCGTCCTTGGCAATCCCAATACGAAATCCATGCTAATCGCCTCCCATGGCCTCTCTGGTATGGGAAATGGCTGATAAAAACCTGCATTCTGCTTTCTCCCCTTTGAATGCTGGAAAATCCTGCATCTGTCAACGAACCTCTTGACATATGCTCGCATCCCTGGCCAAAAATATGACTCATTCAGCTTCTCGAATGTCTTGGCATGGCCAAAGTGCCCTGCTAAACCTTCGTTGTGCTTCTCCTTCAACAGGTTCTCCCTCATGGAGCATTTCGGAATACACAGTTGATTTCCTATGAACAACAATCCTTCCTGGATCATATAATCTATCCAAGGGCTCCGATCTCTGAGAACTGGATTCTCAGTTGCTTCATACGCTTCTCCCAAATCTGCATCTCCTGCGTACATGTCCCTGAGATTATCAAAACCCAAAGTTTTGACTCGGAACTCCTGCAACAACAAACACTTCCTGCTCAAAGCATCAACCACTTTGTTAGTAGTACCCAAAATGTGTTTGATCAAAAACGTGAAATTCTGCATATACTCTACCCATTTTGCATGTTTCTGATTCAACTTCTCTTGTTGAGTCACAAACTGTAATGCATGATTATCACTATATAGTACAAATTCCTTCGGGATCAGATAATGCCTCCATTTCTCCAGTGCATGTATGATAGCATAAAATTCTTTATCATACATGGAGTATTTCAATTTCGCCTCATCCAACTTCTCGCTGAAATATGCAACTGGTCTGTCATCCTGACTCAAGACCGCTCCTATGGAATACCCACTTGCATCACATTTCACCTGAAATGTCTTCAGGAAATCCAGCAACACCAACACTGGTCGTTCTGTTATCTTCCGCTTCAGCAGATTGAAGCTCTTCTCAGCCTCTGTTGTCCAATGAAAAGACTTATGTCGCTTCTTCACTGTGTCCATCATCGCTGTGCTAATCCCACTGAAATTTCTGATGAACTTTCTGTAGAAACTAGCCAAACCATGGAAGCTCCTCACCTCGAAAATATTTCTCGGTGATGGCCAATTCTTGATCACTTCCACCTTGTTCGGATCCATCCTCAACTCATTATCCGAAATAACAAAACCCAAATAGATGAGTTGTGTCTTCATAAATGAGGACTTCTTCATATTAATTAACAGCTTCTCCTGCTGTAACTTTCTCATCACAATGGCCAAATGCTTCAGATGTTCATCCTCTGATTTACTGTAAATCAGTATGTCATCCAAATAAACAATGATGAACTTTCCGATGAACTCCCTCAGGACTTCGTTCATCAGCCTCATAAAAGTACTCGACGCATTTGTCAAGCCAAACGGCATGACTAGCCATTCATACAAACATTCATTTGTTTTGAATGTTGTTTTCCACTCATCGCCTTCTCTCATGCGAATTTGGTGGTATCCGCTTTTCAAGTCTATCTTTGAAAAATATCTTGCCCCGCTCAGGAAATCCATCAGATCATCCATTCTCGGCAATGGGAACCTGTATCTAATGGTTATTTTGTTGATCGCCCTTGAGTCGGTACACATCCTCCAGCCTCCGTCTTTCTTCGGACTGAGCACTGTTGGAACAACACATGGACTCAAACTTTCCCTGACCAATCCTTCTCCATCAAATCCTGGACTTGTCTTTTGACTTCCTCATTCTCCTGCGGCGTCAACCTGTACGCGGATTTATTCGGCAAACTAGCTCCTAGTATGAGGTCTATGTGATGACTCACACTTCTCACTGGTGGAAATGAATGAGTTAATTCGTCCACTATGATGTCAGGGAACTCTTCTAGCAGTTCCTGAACTTCATCTGGTAGATCATCCACTCTTGTGCTAGTCACAATAATTCTCGGCTTCCTGACCACAAAGAATTGTGGATCTTCTTTCTTCTCAACTTCTGTAAGAAGCTCTTTCCCACTCATGAGAAGTATTGTGTTGTTTACGTCCGGCTTCATCTCTTTATCCTTTATTGGAAGTAACCTGTATATCTTCTCGTTCCTCTCCAGGGTATATGTGTTCATCCTCCCATCATGAACCACATTTCTGTCATATTTCCATGGTCTACCCAACAATAAATGACATACGTCCATGGGAATAACATCACATAGAATCTTATCATTATATTCCCCTATTTTGAATTCAACCAAGCATTGTTTGGTGACACTCACCTGATGTCCCTTCTGTAGCCATGAAACTTTGTATGGACTCGGGTGATCAGTTGTCTCCAGCTCCAGCTTTTCCACCATCTCGGTTGAAACGAGATTATATGTGCTACCACTGTCCACGATAACCTTGCACACCCAATCCTTGGTCTTGCAAGCTGTTTTGAACAGTTTGGTCCTTTGAAATGAACTTTCCACCTCCTTCTCGGGTGTCAAAAGGACTTTATGCATCGCAAGCGATCTTCCACCTTCTGTGTCTTCGGACTCAACATCATGCCTCTGCGCTTCTGCGATGTGAGCTTCCCCTGCATCCTTCTTTTTCTCTGGACACTCATATGACTTGTGCCCATTCTTCCCACATGTAAAACATGTGATTACTCCACCTCGGCCTCTTCCTCTACCTCTGGTATGAGGAAAAGTATTTCCATCAGCATAATCTCCTCGCTGATCATTTTGTTGTCCTCTTGGCTCAACATACGACTACCTCTGTGAGGTTCCACCTCTTTGAACCTTACCCTGAGGTTTCTTCCATTCCTCCTTGGGCTTCTGGAATTTCTCCTAGGCAACTGCTTTGCCTCTTGGCTGGCTTCTGCCTCGCCCTTGCTGACCTTGCTTACGACCCAGCTTCTCCTCGGCTTTCAGAGCCAATTGATAAGCATCTTCCACCGTTCGAATGGTTAGCATGCTTAATTCATCCTGAATGTCGTATCTAAGACCATTCAGATATCTAGAAACCTTCTCATCATCGCTCTCTTGATGACCTGCTCTGATGTTTAGTCGATAGAATTCCTCAGTATATTCTTTCACTGTCATCAGCTTCTGTCTCAGGTTCTGCATTCGCCTGAACAGTGAAATCTAGTAATCTCTTGGGATGAATTTCGCCTTCATCTTCGCGATCATTCGATCCCAACTCTTGATCTTATGTTTTCCCTTGCAACGTCTATTGGCTTGAAGCTCTTCCCACCATAAGGCTGCATGTCCTTTCAAGCGCGTAACAACATGCCTGACTTTCTTATCCTCTTCGATGTCCTCATAATCGAAGTAGGTGTCAAGAGCTCTAATCCAATCTAGCAGCTCTTCTGCATCCAGATTCCCTTCATAGACTGGAATGTCCATTTTTCGCCTTCGCACCCATCCTTGAAATGGATTTGATCAACCGCTCAGTTGATGCATCTTCTGCTGTGACCTCTTCTTCATGTCCAGCTTCCTCTTCAACCTCGAAGTCACTAAGATCCCCTGCACCAACTCCGCGTCTCTGAGCTATCTCCATTTCTTCAAGCCTTGCTCGGAGATCTCTCATCTGTCTTTCCATTTCTGGATTTCTTGCCGGCCTACCTCTTCTTCTCACCTCCCTGTCCTCTGGGTCTGGTGATTGTCTCTCTCTTCTTGGCGGCATGGTATCTTTTCCTTCTCTTCTGCTACAGAAAGAAAAAGATGTCCCCGCTCTGATACCACTTGCTGTGTATCAGAGTGTTCCTTCTCTTCCTCTGTCCTCTTGCTTGAAATATACAGACAAGAAATCTTAGCTCTAATACCACTTGCTGCAAATGCGCCACCCAGGGTACACCTGCTCCCTCAGGACCTTCTCTTCCTTCGGCCCGAAGAGCTTAAAGGATCTTCTATTTCCCTTTCGGGAAATATGCACCCACAGTTTACCTCGCGCGAGTCCTCTTCCTTTGCTTATCGAGGAATCGGAACTCGCAACTTCGCGAGTTCGCGGTCTATCTTTGGGTCCTCAAATACCCAAGACCCGATAGCTTTGGTCAATCGTTGACTTCCCCCTTTTCTATCAGAGTTTTCCCTATCGGGAAATCGCTACTCGCAATGTCAACAATTTGAATTTCCAACCTCCAAATCCCGATATACCGATTCCCCGATACACGTGTGGACTGTCTCTTCTACTCCCCGTCACTTCTATCGGACTTCGCGGGATCGTGAATCCTAATGTCGATGGACTCGGGACTTGCCTTTCCCCGATCCCCGATACGATGCCACCTATACTCCACTCGCTTCCGTGGTCCCACACTATTACGTCCCCATCGGAATATCACAGATCGTGATTCCAATGTGCAAGTGTTCTCTGTCGTCGAGAACTTCGATTCTCCGAACCCCAACTCCTTGGGATCCCTTGACACGTGTCCCACACGATCAGTGGTTCTGATCCTATCAGGATATCACGGATCACGATATAGAAATTCCCGTTACAACAACTCAGAGCCTTGACTCGCGATATGCCGATATGCGATGTCACGTATGGATCTGACAGCCCCTGTGACTCGAGATCGACGGCTCTGACCCTCCTGAGCTTTGAACTCTCGGACGTTCTCGTCGTAACATCCTAGCACTTCTGTGAGATCTGACGGCCCATGGAACTTCGCAAAACCTCCTCAATGGATTTCGTCTGCCCGTTCTTCCCTTCAGTGGATCCACGAAATTGACGAAGTGTATCCCTATTGAGACTCGTTCACCTGCTCACTTGCTAATCCTGCGATGCTTCTTTTTGGCCTGCTCGCACGACTTAGCTCCGTTGTTATTCAATAACTTTGAAGACCTATCCCTCCATAGCTTTCACGACTTCAAATCTATCAGGAAGAAACTCTTGCACGCACTCCTTGCGGCAAATCTTCAACAACGGCTAAGTGTTGAAGCCCTTCGACTCTGCGGACACCTGCAGCAGCAGTCTTCAATATTCCTTGCTCAAAATCGAAACTCTGAGACTTAGCTTGGCCTGCGCACTCCTTGCACGGCACTGTGCTCCTGCACTTCTGAGATGAATGAGAACAACACTAACTCTAATTGAACCCTTCTGTCAACGCACTCCTTACGGACAATTCAACTGCACTCCTTGCAGGAATATCTTGGCTCGACTAGAGAAACAAATGAAACTCATTCACATTCCTTATCAGACTTCTATTTAGCCATGAAATCACATACACAACATATAAAAGCAAATGTATGATAGAAAGAAAACATTCATGAGCATAACATCATAGATACACAGAGAATAACACAGACCATGGATTTGAATCAAAGTTCTCTTCTATTAATTCAAATGCCTGTACTTGGGTGTTCTTCATACACTTCTCTGCTTGCTCTTCTCTCCCTGAATGCTCCCAATAATACTCATTCTAATGCTACAATGTACAAAGGAGGGTGTCTATATCCCGTTTCCCTCTTGGATTCTACGCTATCAAATCTAGAATTAAATATTCTATCTACTTACATTAAATCTATTAAATGCCTCATCTACCTAAGGACGAGAGCTATCCGCTCAAGGTCCATTACAATATACAAAGTGTGCTTTCATAAATGTCTTCATTAAAGACTTGTGCAATAATCTCAAGGTGAAATTCAAAAAGAAATTGTGCTAGCTTGTCCAGCTGTCTCCCACTTTCTGCGCTGGCTCGCTTGACGTGGGCGATGCTCCTGCATCATTTAATTTCTCTATGAGGGTTTTGAACTTACCGCTATCCTGCTCCAGCCATTTTGTTCCTCCTATTTTTTCCTCCAACATTAGGATCATGTTGAAGTCACCTCCAACAATCCAGTGTGGCGTGTGTATGAGGGTTTTAACATATTGAAGGGTTTGCATGAAGCTCTCCTTATCTTGTATGGATTGCGGTCTGTAAACATTGGTGATGGCTCCTTCCTTGGAGGAGGCTATAGCTTTGAACTGAGCCATTAGAGTGCCTGTTGTAGAGAAGGGGTGATACATAGAGACTGTTTGTGGGTTACAAAGGATGGCTTGTCCTCCTGAAGCACCCACTGAGTCCTGATAAAGGAAGTCACCACCGCTCCAGCTGCGTCGAAAGATGTTTTCAACCTCCTTTCCTGCACATTTAGTTTCCTGCAGTAGTAGGATGTCCGGGTTCTCTGTTTTAATACATTCTCGGAGTGTCCTCTGCTTGGATCTTCCATTGAGACCTCTTATGTTCCAAGTTATTGTCTTCATCATGAGGATGGTGGGGGGGGGTGGAGGTATCCCTCCGATAACCTCTGTATTTGCCTTGAGTTAATCATTAGGTGCCCTACCTCTTTAATAAGTTGATGGACTGGTTTATGTCTGCTTCTCTTGTTTTCTTTGTTTGATCTTTTGGGCTCGGATCCTGGATCTGCCGAGATGCCCAGTCTAGCTATAGATCTCACTGTGGAGTTGGTAAACACTTTATGAACTTTCCAGATCTGTTCTACTGGGATGTGTTGTAGGTATTTTTGATTTAGGGCTTCCTCCAGTTTTTCCAGGTCTATCTCCGCCAGATCCATCTCATCCATGAGCATGTTGGTGTCTTCGTCTCTACTTGATTGTGTTGTCTGGGTTGTTTCTTTAGGGGGGGAAGTGTTTGGCACTTTATGGATTTTACCTTTTGCTTGCATTGTTGCTTGATGGGGGTTCTATATTTCCGCATCTTCCGGCATCTGATTTAGATCTTCATATGAGTTTTTGGTGGGGACCTTTGGGGCCAAGATCTGATTCTGTTTTCTTGATGTGTTCTTTCGCCTTCGTGTGACATTGACAAAACCGTCCTTTTGATTGCTTTCATTGGGCTTGGAAGCTGTGGTATTCAGAGGACAATCTTTGAACAAGTGGTCATGCTCATGGCACTTTCTGCATCGAAAAGGTATGTGTTCGTAGCTGATTGTCTGGTTCCAGTCTTCGTCCTGGTATTCAAGTGTGATGGAACCTGGCAAGGATTTCGATATGTCCATGTAGATGCAGATATAGGCATATGAGGTGTACTTCCTCATTTTTGTAGCTTATGAAGCTTTAACATATTGTCCCACCGTGTTTCCAATGCCCATGAGTATTTCCTCCAGCCAAAATTCCTAGGGTAGAGAGTACATCCGAATCCAGACCGGGGCTCTTGAGAAATCCTCCTACTCTGGACTGAATCTGTCGGTCCAGAATCTCAAGAAAAGACCCACTGAATTGTAGAAATACGGTCCGTTGTCGAAGATTCTGTCCTTATCTTCAAGATTGTACAGGATTATTATGAAGAAGCCCTTGGAACTAAGCTGGACTTCATAGTCTCCTTTGGGGTTCTACCAGTACTTGATCCAGCGAGTGAGGTCTCTTTCAGTCGGCCATAGGCCCAAGAATTTGCAAATCAATGCATGATCCACCATAAACTGGGTGTGTTCCCCCACCCGAGTTGATTTGATATGATAGAGTGGGGTTTTTTCCATTTGTGGTATACACTTACCTGGCAGCTAGCTTTTGGAGGCTTTCGGATGAGATGTGTTGGGTTCTAGTTCCATTTCTTTGCTGAGTCCTTGTTCTTGGGTAAAGCGCTGATCCCTCAGGTGCACCAGTGGCTTGAAGGCAGGGCGCTTAGCACGGGTTCCATCTCTGTCGTTGGTGGCGATATCGTTGTATGAGTGGGGTTTCCCCCCCTCTCCTGAGCTCATTGTTGGGTGTGCAGAGGACTCGTGAGGTGCTCTTCTGTAGATCGTGGAAGTGGGCGGCAGGGCTCTGGAGTCAGAGCGTGCATCAGTCGATAACAGGGCACAGGGTTTGCAGAGCGCATTCTCAACCGGTCCCAGTAAATATGATGTTACGACCTAGATGGATTCGATTTCCGTGATGGATTCTATCATTATCTTTTCGAAATGGCTCACATGTTAAGACAAGTAAAATATATTTTTTAATGAAGTTCATTCGATGGGGTTTACTTTCTTTAGAATGTTTGAACCCATTCCCATATATGTATTATGGATCCGTCCCCTTCAAACCGATAATTTCCAACCATACTCTTTGATTTTCCCCATGTTCATAAAGGGGCACACATGTTGAGACAGCATATACTATTATATGTAGGGTGATTAATTCATGTTAATTACAAAGTGGTCCTTCTCACATGAAGTCGTAAGACTTCATGTCCAACTTTTTACATATTCGATGGGTTCAATTTACTTTGGAGTCGCCTTTCTACATGCTAAATAATACAATGTCGTGGGTCCTCAAGTGGTAATACAAGCAGCCATATAATCTCACATGCTAGGAATGGAGTCACACCCATTGAACGACTCTTCCTCATGGCTCATTCTATTCCATTGACTATTCAAGTGGATTGGGTGTCATTCTTTTATGAGGTATGTTCATTACCATGACATCTTTATGATACCCAATTACATTGATAGAACCATTAATGTAACCTCTTCAAATATATACGAAGGATTCAACATCAAATTTAACCTCTACATCTAATTAAAAAAAATTAATTTAAAGTATAGTTTTTAATTGAATTGTTTTTTGATATAAACATTTTATGTTTCACAATTATTATATATAATTATTCACAATGTTAATTTATATTTAATTTAACAAAAATTTTAATATAGATTTAATGCTTTATAAATATTTTAAGTGTCACAATTATTTTATATGATAATAATTTATTTTTAAGGTCATGATACTTGTGTAGGAGATTTTGTTGTTTATAGGATAAGAGATTCTCCCTTAACCATTTGATTGTTATTATTTTATATGATAATTTATTTTTAAGGTCATGATATTTGTGTAGGAGATTCTATTGTTTATAGGATAAGAGATTCTCCCTTAACCATTTGATTGTTATTATTTTATATGATAATAATTTATTTTTAAGGTCATGATATTTGTGTAGTTTTTATAGGATAAGAGATTCTCCCTTAACCATTCGATTGTTAAGGTGTATGGAGATATATAACTTTCTTCTTTAGTTTTGACCATGACTTCCAAAGAGAAAACACGAATTTTATATTTACAATATTACTTTATAAAAAAAACATGAATTTTATATTTACCATATTAATTTATACAGGAATTTAATTTCATGTAGAGTAAAATAAAAGTTTATACACAAATTTAATGTCATGTAGTAAAACCAATTATTAATGTTGGAGAGGTATAACACTCAAACTATTTGGTGAATTCTATTCCAACTAAATTGACTTGAAGTAGTAAGATAGTGGTATAGTGATATAAAGAATGAAAAAGTTGTTAAACACTATTTCCATTATTTCCATTCACCCTTACTTTTTTCAATAGTATTTTTTTCTATTTTATTTTAATAATATTGCATTAGGTTAGGGTATATGAACCTTTAGGTGAATATCTCTTATAGCTTTAAATTTTTTTTAATAACTACATGATAAAATTAAAGAATAGTTGATCATCTCTTCCATTCTAAGGTTTTATTTTATTGTCACATCATTTTGAGCATTTTATTTTATCGTTAACTTTGCCACTTTTTGCCACTTTGTCACATCATTTTGAACATTTCATTACTAGTTAAGTTTGTCACTTTTTGACAATAGAGTCATTTTTTGATAGTACATAGTGAACATAAAATAAAACATTTAAATTAATACACAACATAAAAGTATTTAAGAGTTTGATGCTTAATTTAAAATGCATTGTAAAAAAAAGAACATAGAAAACATTATTTCATTACCAGTTAACTTTTCCACCTTTTGACAATAGAATCATATTTTTGACAATACATACAGAAAACATTATTTCTGTTGATACTGAGAGGGGAGTGAATTAGTATCAAGTACAATTTAAAAACCTTTTTCAACTTATAATTAAACCATTCAATTATATCCAATGAGCAATGAACAATAGTATAAGAGTGATACCAATACACCACAATACACCATGCATAATATATGAGAAATAATCAATAGTTTTTGTTCAAGGGAAGTAATGACTTCCAAAGGTAGCTACAGCTTCCAAATGTAAATGGAGGGATAAACATCCAAGAGGAAGATACAATACTCCAATATCAAGAGAGAGTTGAACTCTCCATCCTTGCCCCTTCCTTCCACCCAAGAATATATGAGAGATAATAAAACTTTACATTAAATCATGACCATCAACCAACCATCACATAACACCTGATAATGCTGCCTGAGACTTCTTCAATTTCTACAATTCTTCAATTCTTGGAATAATATGATCATGTAGATAATATTACTCAATGTATTCTATGAAACTTCTCCAAGTTTCACTCCTTTAATCCTCCCCAAAACGAAGTTATAGAAATAATGGTAGACTTTATTCAATTTTGGTTTATTCAGAAGACCCAAATTGTACAGCATGTCCCTCACTCAATATTTAACATCTAATTCTAAAACTCACACAAAAGAAACTAAAGTTAGTACTCTTTCCAATGGAAGTAGTCCCACTTCATTTGGATTTTGTATGAATAAGTTATGATGGTTTTACCCGGAACACCTGTTCATTGACTAGCTTCAGGACTGGTCACAAACCTTATCTTCCACAAAGTGTATCTCCATAATTATAGAGAATAAAGAGCTAAAATTTTTACCAAATGTACCTTGATATGTCTTCTCAATACCATAGTGATTGAACCATCTGAATCATTCTAGAAAAAAAGTTATAGCAAAAATGGTAAGATGAACTGAAAATAACATACCTTAGAACACATCACCAAAAGATTTCATCCTCCCTTGAAATCCGGCCTTCTTTTGTTTCTTATTTCCTCTTAAATTCGACTTGTATCAAATGAATGTATAATGATGTTTATTTATACCATTTATGTCACTTCCTTTTAACATTATGGCCGACCTGACACTTTCTTATTTTGTAATTCTTTTCTTTAATTATCTTCAGGGCCTACATGTACTTCC
>ML788134.1:361371-372416 GCA_009831015.1 Picea engelmannii | reverse complement strand
AAAGTCTGAATAGTAACACTGTAAAATACATAAGTTCCACATCCATTTTAGGATGATAACAAAAACTAAGACATTTAACTCCAAAATTCTAGACTCTAAGCCATCGCTTTAAAATAGATCACTTCATACATAAAATTCAAACATACAAAAAAACAGATTTCAAAAATTAAAAATTTACAATTCAAACATCCGAAATAATACAGAATTCAAAAATTGTAATTAAAATAAAATTGACATACATACGAAAAGAGTTAACTTGTCATCCTCCCATCATACTCTTTCCCATAAAATATATTGTAAACATATTTTCCACCAAATATAATTTAGACATCTCTAAAAACAAAAAACATAATAAAAAAACAAATAACACATATTGACATATATACTGTAACTAAATATTAAATAAACAATAAGTGATAATAACATAACCAACAACAATTAAGCAGATTTCAGATCTAGTTACTCTCCAATTAAGAGTACATGATTTAAACAATTTGTAAATCTTATCTAAAATATTAAAAAAATAAAAAAAAAAAAATTATGTTCTTGGTAAAAAAAAATTGAAATGGAGTTATATAATAATCTAAAAATAAATATAGAACTGTGTATGAAGAAAGTTCACAAATCTCCATATTAAGTCATTCTTCCAATTAAATACTTATCTCCTTGTGGATAAAGTCTCAAATCCTTCAGGTGAAATTCTCCTTGTGGATAAGGTCCCAAATCCTTCAGGTGAAATTCTCCTTATGGATAAGTTCTCAAATCCTTCAGGTGAAATTCTCATCCCAAGTGATGTTATTGTGTTCTTGGTAAAACAAGTTGTGAGTTAGAGTTAGATAATAATCTGAAAATAAATATAGAACTGTGTATGGAAAAAATTCACAAATCTCCATATTAAGTCATTCTTCCAAAGAAATACGTATCTCCTTGTGGATAAAGTCCAAAATCCTTCAGGAAATTCTCCTTGTGGATAAAGTCTCAAATCGTTTTGTAATTCTCATCCCAGGTGATGTTATTTTTTCATATTTACATAGCAATAAAATACTAATCTCCTCAGCAGTTAAATACTTCTCTTATTCTTCTCAATGGTCATATAATCAAATTTCATGATGCCGTTTCAAACTAAAGGACTCATAAATCTCCATATTCAGAAATTCTTCCAAAACACTACTTATTATCTAAAAAAGTTCACAAATCTCCATTTTAAAAACCATTCTCCTGAAAAATAATTATCTTATCTTTCTTTGGTGGAATAGATGTTCTCATATAATATTTCATGTACATGAAGGAATTCACTTTGTTGTATGTAGAAATCACAAATTTGTCCTCACTACGCCATTCTTGGACAAGAAAGCAAGGAATGCAATTGAGGAAAATTTAGAAATTTTCTCTTTTCTGATGTGAGATAAAATCTGTTATCAAATATTCAAACATATTCAAGTTCAAATTAGGTATTCATCATGATCTAACCTTAAATAAGTTTGAATGTACACCATTTAAGACAACGACAAACTTATCTAGGGGTTCTATATATTTCAAAATAATTGATCAAAGCGTTGAATAGGAAAGGCTAAACTAAAAATTTGATAAAACAAAAAATTGATAAAAGTCAAGAACATACATTTATGAATCATCCCGAATGGACATATCCTTCCCTAATCTGGGTTCTTCCTCAATCCCAATCTCCATTATGAGCACACCCTCAAGTACTCTCTTCTCCATCTTAGCCTATATAACACATTTCAAATTTAAAAATTTTAAAAATTATATTTAAATGATTATAACATATTAAATTTAAATGATTTTAAGACATCAAATGATACCTGTGAACTCCCACCCTCTTCAAACTCTCTCAATGGGAATTGAGACAATCCAACCCAAGTATTAGAAGATGGATTAGAGAGTTGTAAACAACACAACTAAGAACTAAATCTAGGATCCAATGTGTTCACAATTATACAAAATTATAAATGTTGTTGATATCTTATTCAAAAGAGTGGAGATTGAAAAACTATTAGAAAAAACATACCCAATTCAATCCATCCAAATTCAAACTTGTCGAATCAAGTCCCCTATCGACTGGAGATTTGTTCAACATATCTCCAAACTGCAATTAATGGCAAGAAGAACTCGATTATTTCTATAGAGACAAGGATAATCTAAATCTATAACTAGAAGTAAACTATCATAAGATGCGTCAAAAGTTTCCTAAATAGAACACATACCAATCTGCGGTTCGGGTCATCATTCTGAATGACCTTCTTCCAACCATCCCGAAATATTTTTTCATACTCCAAAACTTCTTCTGCTAACATTGCATCTAAGTTCGCATCTGTTTTATCAACAAATGTGGCCCGGGAATTGGCTTTCGCTCACTAACGCTTCATGCCAACATCAACACCATAAAAAATAGCTTCCAAATTTTCCCCGATTGCAGTCCTAGCCTCCTTGTCAACTTCGGATGTAGCCTGGAACTCTGAAAGTGATGCAAATGCCCCTGTTGGGTGAGGTACTAAAGGTTGTAGATGTAATGACCCTAGTTGGATAAATGTTTAAGAATTATAAAGTAAAACTAATTAGGGGATTAATTGTGTTAACAAGGTATTAATTAAACAAAGATGATTTAATGATATTAATTAAGTGAGTTATTAATTAACTAAAGGATATAATTGTGATTAACTAATTAATAATTTAACTACAAACTACATTTAATAACTTGCGTAATGGATTTAATAGATTAATGGTATATGATATAAAATGGTTATGTACCCAACAAGGGATAACCTGTTAATCCCGAGAAGATAAAACATTAAAGGAAGGATCAAGGAGAGGGACGAGGGCAGGTAAGGGAGTAAAGGCAGGAGTCGGTGAAGGAAGGATAAGGAAGGAAAGAGGGGGGGTTTACGGGGGAATTCGACAGAGGATGGGAGGATGGAGTTGGAGGACTGTTGGATTGCAGGGAGCAGAGAGTTTCTGGTAGTGACATTTTGATCAGTTGAGGCACCGGGTTGCTAGAGGTTTTGGGCACGGGGGCCAGGATATCCATAGATATCTTGGAGAAAGGTATTTTTCCTAGTTGGCAGGGAGGACAGTAGGTTTGGGCAGTTATTTTTTTTGTGGCAGTGTTGGTCTGTGTATCAGGGAGCAGGAAGGCAACAACAAGGCAGGAAGGCAACATAAATTAGCATCAGAACCAGGTAATTTGTTAAACTATGTGTTTATTTCATTCTGCCATGAAATCATTATTCATTGATAAATTTAAGTTAATGAAGTTGATAATATGAATATTGTTGTTATGTTATGAAGTTATTATCTCAGTTCATGAAATAAATTTCTTATGAAAGTAAATGATGTTTAGAATTATTTGGTTGTTACATATGGTATCAGAGCATCTTAGTTCGAAATCTGGGCCTAAGGGCCAAAACCCCAAACGCTAACTCCAGCCATGCTTAACTTGTAATCAAAACACGTCATTTGTGTCTTAGTAGATTGTGTCAAGCAACATTCAGCTTGACCCAATATGACTGATACAGTATCAGAAAATATACTCGAGATAGCACCCCTACATTATCCAAGCAAGTGGTCTCATATATATCACAAGCAACCGTTTTAGGTAATGCCCTTTTACTAGATCATAAATGGCTAATAAAGTCTTAGTCTGAATATTCAAAGGAACGCCCTTTAAAAAAGTGGCAGCAAACCAGATAGTTTGAAGGATCACTTCCCACAAAATGGCTACCCTTAAAGCAGCCTGATATAGCTATTAAGCACGAAAAAGAGAGTTGATAATTTAATTTTATTTGAGCAATACTTGTCAATGAAGTTTCGGGTAAAATAGACACCTGAAATCGATGAAAATGTCGATGGAATCTTCTATCTAAGGCTTGAAGTTGGCAAGATTCAATAACTACATGAATTATACTATATAAAATGCAATAGGACTTTTGCAAGACCTCGAAAAGGCCTACTTCATCTCGAACTTACCTAAATGAGGAAATTCCAATGCGCAGTCAGGAAAAGGAAATTTTGAAGACTTGTATTGCGCGGGAATGGTGTAAACCACTTGCCTGTATTAGCCTTGGTGAATTTTAATAATGAAAAAATCTCAGGAACTATAGACCCATACAAATTTTAACCGTGCCAAAGAGAGCAATTTTTACACCGCGTAATGTTCATGCAACTATCATTATCCCAAAGGAGAGTTGTCTATTACGCAGGAGAAAGGATCTGAGCCGTCAGATCTCGGGCAGATACCCGATAGCCGTCGGATCTGCAAGGAGTTGCGAGGGAGTTAAGTCCTCGAGGATAGAAGGAGAAATCATGATGAAAAGTGTGAAGGCATCGGGATATCGGCGTTCGTGAAATCAAGATTCACAAGGTCGAGGAAGTCGGGACATTTCAAGTCTCGAAATAGCGGGAACAATCTGGACCGTCCATTTGAGGGGACATGTGGCGGAGATCGAACGACCCGTCGGTATATCGGCTACCAGGGTTTTGAGTTGACAGAGGATTTCTGTCACCGGAGCATCGAAAACTCTGAAACAGCGAGAGGCGATCAGGATCGTCTGTTCTTGGGATGCATGGCAGTGATCGGATCCATCGGGAAAGGTCCCGACAGGAAGTCGTCCATCGAGCAATTGGCAGTCAGGAAATCATGGATCCTGTGGACGAGTGGTCCTTGCAGTTCGGAAACGCGAGGCCCGATTTTCCGAAAAGTGAAAAGCCCTGTGGTGGAAGCCAGCTGTCATCACGGATCAAGATATCGTGAGTCCCGAGAACATAGCAGCGAGAGTTGTGAAATCACGAAACGCGATTTCTTGATGGGCCAAGGGATGGCGTGGGCCACAGAGAGGTCAACTGTGGACAGGTGGTAGATTGCATCGCAGATCGGGATATCGCGAATCCCATGGACAAAGTGTCCACGCACCACGAAACTGTGAAGTCCAAAACCCCAAAAGGAGGGAAGGTCATGATCACGGGGCAACGGTCACATGGGCCGAGAGCCTAGCTCAAGGAGCTAGCTGAAGTTACCGTGTATCAGAGTTCAGAGTTCGCAAGCCCAGAGGACATGCGCGTTTCAGCCCGGAAAACCCTGAATCCCGATGAGGAGTATGACTAAGGTCATATGGGAGGAGGTCACATGGAGCAGTGGTTTAAGCTATCGGGATTTAGCGAAATCGGATTTTCGGGAAATATGATGACGAGAGATGCGCCCTTATAGAACCGCGAACCCCGAAACCGTGACGTAATTAGCTTAACCCTTAAACCTTCGTTAAAGAGAATTAATTAATTGATGTTTTAATTAAGACTTAATCACATCGCGAAATCGGAGATCAGGGTTTCGTGATTCAATTTACATAGATCATTTGTTATGGAAAACCCTGAATCCCTATTTCTTTAAACATTAAATGAAAAACTCACAAATTTAAAGTTATAACTCGCTTTAAATAAATTTTTAAAGGGGCGCTGAAAATTTATATTTTTATAAATTTGTAACCATTCGTTGTCCAAAGGTAAACGATAAAAGGCATCGCGAATTTTGAAGTGACGTAATTCTTGCTTGAGAAGGTCCGAAACCCCGATGGGAAGCCATAAGGTAGCGGTCACATAGGAGCAGGTCACATGGACCTTGTTATAGCCAGAAAGGCTAACATGCAAGGAAGAGGCGTATCGGGTATCGGGACATCGGGAATCCCGTAGATACGGGGTTCATGCATTTCAATATTGCGATGTCCGAAACCCCCCATAGTGGACAAGGCTGTGAACTTGTGGTATGATGGCCACATGGTCCAAGAGCTTAGCCCGGTGGGCTAACGCACAAAGTACTGCATAGGTAGATCGGTAATCGGGAGACCGTGAGAACAGAGGTTCGTGACAGCGAGAGTCGCGAAACCCCGAATCCCGACAGGGAATAGGACTATGGTCACATAGGAGAGGGTCACATGGACCAAAGCATAGCCAGGGGAGGGCTAAGGCAGAAGGTAGCGCATCAACATATCATAGATCGGGAGTCCGTGAGGACAGAGAAATCCCGGCATTGGGCATAAGGAAACCCTGAAACCCGAAACTGAGTCAGGAATTTAACAGTTAGGTGCAAAAGGCCATGGGAAATACGGGAAGACAATGTATATGCATACATATACACCCATCTAACTACATGCATATACACAGATGAATGAATTTATAAATAAAAAATAAATAAACTGAAAGCAAAACACCGAAATTCGTCCAGAGCTAGAATTGCAAGCAAATCATTTTTTTATTTTTTTATTTCGAGCTGCAAAGGAGGAAATTACCATTCGTTACCACAGCGTAAGGAAGGTTTATGCAATTTCTTGACTCAATCAAATCAGCGTTCTTCACGAAGGTACTGAAGCTGTGCACAAGCTGGCGGACTGAATCGTACCCCTTACCATACCTGAGAGCGAACTCCGCTAAGTGTACAGATTTGGGATTGGTTCCCAATATTATAAAGAGACTGGACTCCAAGTCCTGGATCTTTTCAATGACTATATCAATATACTCTGTGTCTGCAAATGATCTAGCAACAGATACAACAATACCCAGCACTAGCAAAGTGCCCAGAACAATGGCGAGGAGGCGAGCCATGGCGGGTAAGATTCTTGGAACCTCAGACCAGAGCTACGGCAAGATCTGTGGTGGAGAAAGAATGATGCGAGGAAAGTCCCAGTGGGTGAGAAGGTGGAGGCAGAGGAAGGATGTGTAGGGATTCGAAGAGCTGACAAGTGTAGAATTTTGGGGTTTAGAGACGAAGGAGCTAGAGGAAGCCAGACGGGCACGTGGAGTCCATGCATGCCCGAATCCATGTGTGTTCGTCTGTTTATTTTTATATTTCAAAGTGTAAAAATAATTTAGAGTAAATTAAATAATTCAGTATAAATAATTTATTTATATATATAAATAAAGGTCAAGTTAGTTTAAATTAAAGTAAGGATAATTTGAGTAAATTGGTGTAAATAATAATTTTAAATTAATTATTTTATTTAAGTATAAGGTTAGCCTACCTTAAAGAAACTAATGATGTTAGGGCTTAGACTAGGACAAGCGGGAAGGAGGTGGCATATGCACTAGGAAGTGATAAGTAAAGCACAAGGCTAACGTAGCTACAGGGTAAGGGAACCAATAATTTTTTTTTTTTTCATAGGGATGAAGAAACCAAGCTTAGTCGCTTAACCCTAACCCAAACCTAGCCAATCCCCTAATGGAGTAATGTCTGTTTACAGACAAGTAAAGAAAACTTACGCCTAACCCTGTTTCTAAGTTTAAGTAGCACCAATTTGAAACGTCCTGGAACTCACCCTGACAACTTGGGGGGGGTGATGCAGGTTAAGGAATACAAGATGGTCAGGACTCGAAGGGGTCGAGGCAGGGGAGCATCTTCACGGGCACCGCCAACACCACTACCACCACCACCATTGCCCTAAATATCCCTCATACTGCACTCGTTGGAAGCCATTAACGAGACTTTAAAGGGGTGCCAACCGACAGGGACTGAAGTGGAACCCCCACCATCTGGAACGGGTAATCCAGAAGCATCAAGGGATTTAGTGGGAGGACTTCCACCTTAAGACATCACACAAGAGTTGTAGAAGATAAAACTTATGGATTTTTCCAGAGGTCACGCCAGTGAACGCGCGGAAGAATGGTTGGAAGGCATGACAAGGTTTTTTTCCTTAAGGGACTATGCGTCCAACTCGAAGGCAAAGATCACACTTTTTTAGTTAAGAGACAGTGCCTTGAACTGGTGGGGCAACTTGGAAAGACAACTACACCTTACCCCAGACACAGTATCTTGGGAACTTTTTGAGGAGAGGTTCCGAAGGAAATATCTACCAGCATACTACGAGGAACAACAGATAGGGGCATTTCATGCCTTAGTACAAGGAAATAGAACTATAGAAGAATATGAGATCAGGTTTATGGAACTGGTCAAATATGTTTCGTATATGGACAATGACCAACGACAGGAAGAGCGCTTCGTCTACGGATTGAACCCGAAGATAAGAGCTATGGTGTGGATGTGGAAACCGTCTTCAGTAGCGGAGGCGGTGGAAAATGCGCGTTACACGGAAGAACACATGAACTTAACTGGGGGTACAAGACCGACATTTCCACATCGCTCTGGATTCGTAGTAAAGGCACCAAGGACATTTCCTAGGGCAGGGGGCTTAAGGCCACCACCATATGGTAACAGGGTCGTGCCAAGGACTGTAGCTGCAGAGATTTCAATGGCAACTAGTGCAACATCTTGTTCATCGCCAATGGTGCAGACAGGTCCACGACCATCTCAGGGAACAACTAGTAGGGGCAGGGGTTCCAGGGGAAGGAACTCATTTCAAAGATAATCACATAATAGTGCACCGGTTCAATCTCGTATTACCTTTAGGATATGTGAAGAACCCCATTACCAACGGGACTGCCCAGAGTTACAATCAGGGTTTGTGCATAGAGAGGGAAAGGCACCAATGGGGAGATCAAGTAGCAGCCACAAGATTTACGCAGCGGTTAATAATCGCCAGGCCGAACATCAATCCACAGTGGTGGAGTCATCAGGTACACTAAATCATATCAATGTTAAGATTTTGTTTGATTCGGGTGCGACAAATAGTTTCATTTCACCATCCGCATTATAAAGGAGTGGGTTGGCAGCCTACGAGCACGATGACTTTAAACAAGTCGAGATGGCTTCGGGGGACAAACAAGCTATAGGACCTAGTGTCAATAATTGTATAGTAGACCTAGGAGTGTGCACTACCAGGTTGAAGGTATACGTCACTGCTCTTGGGGAATATCACCTAATCATTGGAATGGATTGGTTAGCAGCTCATCGAGCTTTGGTAGATTGTTTTGCAAAAAGGGTGTTTTGTGTCAATGATGAAGGAAAACCGGTAGAGATCCAGGGTGTACAAAGAAAAGTGTCATTACACTTTATATAAACTATGAAGGTCAAGCGATGCTTGAGACAAGGGTGTCGACTTTATGTAGTGGAAGCAGTGAATGAAAGGAAGGGACCCTCATTGGGTCAGTACCTGGTATTGTCAGAATTTCAGGATGTTTTTTTGAACGAGTTACCAGGGTTACCTCCTGAGAGGGAGCTTGATTTTACTATTGAGCTAAAACCTGGTGCAGAACCAATATCTAAGACTTCGTATCGGATGACGGTGCCAGAACTTTGTGAATTGCAAATGCAGTTGAAGGAGTTACTAGACTTAGGGCTATTAAGGCCTAGTGTCTCACCTTGGGGCGCACCGGTAATTTTTGTAAAGAAGAAGGATGGATCCTTACGACTGTGTATAGACTACAGGGACTTGAACCGTGCTACAGTGAAAAATAGGTACCCAATGCCGCGAATAGATGACCTCTTCGATCAGATGAAAGGAGCAGCGATATTCTCAAAGATCGATTTGCGATCTGGGTATCATCAGTTAAGGATTAAGGAAGGTGATATCCCAAAAACTGCCTTTCAAACTCGGTTTGGAAATTACGAGTTTGTTGTGGTACCTTTCGGATTGACCAATGCGCCAGCAGTATTCATGAGCCTCATGAACAGCGTATTCCAGAACTACTTAGATCTATTTGTACAAGTGTTTCTAGATGACATACTCATCTATTCCAAGAATGAAAGGGAACACGAGGAACACTTGCGAATAGTGTTGTCTTGTATTAGAGAGAACAAATTGTATGGGAAGTTGTCAAAGTGTTCCTTCTTCCAGAAAGAGATCCACTATTTAGGTCATATCATTTCCCGCGAAGGAATCTCTGTGGACGCAGAAAAGGTAAAGGCCATTATGGAATGGCCAGTGCCGAAAAATGCCCATGAGGTGAGAAGCTTCATGGGGCTAGCGGGTTATTACCGTAGATTTGTGGAAGGATTCGCAAAAATAGTGAAACCCATCACCACTTTGCAACACAAGGGGGTCAGGTATGAATGGATAGAAGAATGTGATAGTGCATTCATTGAGCTTAAGAGGTTACTAACTAGTGCGCCAATTCTATGAGTGTCAGATATGGAAAGGGACTTCACGGTCTGCACGGATGCCTCGAAACAAGGGTTGGGGGCCATGCTAATGTAGGATGGTGGAGTGATATCTTATGCGTCAAGGAAGTTGAAGAAACATGAAGAGTTATATGCGACTCATGATTTAGAGTTAGCAGCCGTAATGCTAGCTCTGAAACTTTGGAGGCACTATTTTGTGGGGCGAAACTTTGAGCTCAAAACGGACCATCAAAGTTTAAAACATCTCTTTACTCAAAGAGATCTGAATGCCAGGCAAAGGTGATGGAGTGAGTTTATGAGTGAGTACTGTTAGTAACATTTGTGGTATTGGGATTTTTAAAGGGTAAGAGGGCCGAGACCTTTCGAGTCTCGAAAGACCGATGGTATCTTAGCCGTTGATCTTGGCAGGACACGCGTCAGACATCAGAAGGAGAGTCGGGATTTCAGTCCATCGGAGGATCGGAGTTTTTGGAGGCAGGGAACTCTTACATAAGTGAATCGCGATACGCGATTTCCCGACCGAATCAGAGCCGTCCGTCAGCAGAGGCACGTGGTGAGAGATCCTGCAGAGTCGGGGTCGCGGAACTAAAAGTCTCGAGCACATGGAAATAGAAATCCCGATATCCCGATGCCCGATTTCCCGATATCGGGGGCAGCTTTCAATAGTGGAAGACAGGTGGCAAGCTTTCGAGTCGGAAAAGGCGTCGTTGACATGTCATGGCCATAAGCCATCAGGGATCGGGGAATCACGAATCCGGAGGACGTGTGAACATTGACCTCGCAAACCCCGAAACTTCGATGGAAGGTTATACGGCTGCGGGCATGTGGTAACGGTCATCTGGACCGGGGCAGAGTAAGGGGGCTAGCGCGCAAGGAGCCATCGACAATCGGAGAATCGCGACTCCCGGGCACTTATGCATCGAGGCATCAAAACCGCCGAAACCCCGATAGAGGTTCGGCTCGGGTCACATAAGAGGTGGTCACATGGATGATAATATAGCAAGGAGGGCTAGCCCATGCACGCGCT
>ML788134.1:340694-353529 GCA_009831015.1 Picea engelmannii | reverse complement strand
AATAATTTAACTACAAACTACATTTAATAACTTGCGTAATGGATTTAATAGATTAATGGTATATGATATAAAATGGTTACGTACCCAACAAGGGATAACCTGTTAATCCCGAGAAGATAAAACATTAAAGGAAGGATCAGGGAGAGGGACGAGGGTAGGTAAGGGAGTAAAGGCAGGAGTCGGTGAAGGAGGGATAAGGAAGGACAGAGGGGGGGTTTACGGGGGAATTCGACAGAGGATGGGAGGATGGAGTTGGAGGAATGTTGGATTGTAGGGAGCAGAGAGTTTCTGGCAGTGGCATTTTGATCAGTTGAGGCACTGGGTTGCTGGAGGTTTTGGGCACGGGAGCCAGGATATCCATAGATATCTTGGAGCTAGGTAGTTTTCCTAGTTGGTAAGGAGGACAGTAGGTTTGGGCAGTTATTTTGTTTGTGGCAGTTTTGGTCTGTGTATCAGGTAGCAGGAAGGAAACAACAAGGCAGCAAGGCAACATAAATTAGCATCAAAACCAGGTAATTTGTTAAACTATGTGTTTATTTCATTCTGCCATGAAATCATTATTCATTGATAAATTTAAGTTACTGAAGTTGCTATTATGAAGATTGTTGTTATGTTATGAAGTTATTATCTCAATTCATGAAATAAATTTCTTATGAAAGTAAATGATGTTTAGAATTATTTGGTTGTTACAGTAGAGGCCTCAACAATGTCGCACTTCGATATGCCCATTTTCGATCATATGTATGTCCTTTACTAGTCCCATAATATTTGAACGATAGACTAGTATAATCAGGGTACATGTGTAAGAAGAACTCTACAAAACAATGTCTTGCAAAATAGTGTGGAACCTCATCGTTCCATGACAATTTCTCATATGCCGCCAAAAATCTGTTATACAGAAGTCCGACAAAGTCAAGGCGCTTAAAATATTGCACCTTCAACATCTTCCGCTTTGGGCCCTCTTTGAAATTGAACATGGAAATGGTGTCTTCTTTTGAACTCTATTTTTTACTGTCTCTCATTTATCAAGATCCATCACCTCTAACTTTCGTTGCCTCATTTGATCAACAAAACTATCAGTGGTTGGCCCCATCTTCTTCTGATATGCATCCATAAATTTTTCCAGTGAATGCAAAACAATTTACAAACTTTTTTTGCTCTTCTCAGGGATTTCCAACACCACCAAATCATTTTCCAACCTCTTTTTAACACCTGAGCATCGCTCAAGCATCATTGCTTCAATATTTCCTTTCCAGGGAAGTTCATCGCCAACATCTGAATAATAAGTGGACGTTAGCGTGTAATATTTTGTTTATTCATAACGTGGTCTCCTAAATCCACCTTCATCCTCTGCACCGACATTTGAATCTTCGTGACAACCACTCTCATTGTTGGCCCTTGCTCTAATTTGATTGCCTACACACACATTTGAAAGTAACTTCAAGATTTAACCTCACATAAATTCAAATACAAAAAAAATCAACAAAAATAAACAAAATTTAATAAACTTACCAGAAATATTCTCTTGTCCAAAGCTATTCCCTACATTCTCAGGTGTAGGAGTATTGATGCACAACCTATCTAATAAGGTTTCATCCATATCATTGTCTTGAGCAGTTTTTGCAGTTGATCTATTTACAGACTCGTTTGAAAATATCCTCTGACAAGATTGTTGTTGCTCACTCAGAGTCTCAGTCGAAGAAGGAGTTCTTGTTCTTCCTTCTTGAGAATGCATAGAGAGTTTGCGAGGAATATTTGGAGAATATCGTGTCAACATCACTCCTCAATATCTATTCACAATGCAGATTTTATCAATAAAAATCCATAGATGTACACAAGTTCAAGCAATTAAAAACGTAGAGATAAATCAAATTTTTAAACAATCAAGTTGCAGAGGTACTCGCTCATTAGAAGGCGCAAAGACTAGACATTCAACCATGAATTAATGAACTCAAATATAACTAAGGGGTCCATAGATAGCATGGAAAATTCTTATCCTTCACTCATCATCCATTCACAGAAAAGCATGGCATTTGAATCTATAGGTCTTTAAACATCGAAGTGACGACCGTCGATTCGGCTCCTAGCCGACTGCTCAGGCACGGACTAATGACTAAAGGGATAAGTGACAGAAGATAAAACTACAATATTTTCATAATAATCAATAAAACCCACACATAGAAGTCATTGGAATCAGAAGTTAAGTTCGCTAAGGGACTGTCATTCAACTCAAAGGTTTATCATTCACAATATACATCAAAGAAGAAGACGCAAAGACTAAACATTAAGCCATGAATCAATAAACTAAAATATAAGTAAGGGATAGACATTAGAACAAATTCTTATCCTTAACTCATCATCCATGCACAAAAAAGCAGGGCATTTGAATCTATAGGTCTTTAAACACCGAAGTGATGACCGTTGATTCGGCTCCTGGTCGATTTCTCAGGCAAAGATTGATGACTAAAGGGATAAGGGATAGAAGATAAAACGACAATATTTTCATAATAATCAATAAAACCCACACAAAGAAGTCATTGAAATTAGAAAGTTGGGTTCGCCAAGGGAAATCAATTCAGAAAAACAAAAAGCAAGTGGTTTCATTAAAATTTCTCTATGGTTGGATCCACTAAAAAAATGTCTTAGAACATTTCTTTAAGATTCCTTAAAAGTTCCCTATGGTTGGATCCACAAAGACCGCATATAATGTAATGCATTAGAATCCCCAAAACAAAGAGTTTAATCTTCATAACCTCACACACCCATGTTTTAATCACAACGAGGTGAAGGTCTTGCATGGTCATGGATTATATGCCATTTCTTTAAACTTACCATTATCATTGCTTAAATGTCATTGAGTTTTTATAATAATTTCTTTATTGTCATGTTAAATGGGATGAAATTGAGGGATGTTTGTATTCCTAATATAAATTAAGATGAGGTGGATCAAATGTAATTTTTGTGATAATGTTATTTTATATAACATATGAATTATGCAAATGTTATATTATATATTTGGATCACTTGAGAGATTTAAGGACAAATTATTGGATAGTTGTGGATATAGTTGAACTAAATACATAACCATGAAATATTTTATGGTCACCTAAAGTTACATAAAGGGGCCTAATTGTACTATAAATTAATGGATTTCCACTAAGGGATACATAAAGGGACCTAATTTTACTATAAACTAAGGGATTTTGACTAAAAGATTTCCACTAAGGGATTTATACATAATTGTTACATAAATGAACCATATCCACTAAGGGATTTCTTAACTATAAACTCCCTAACTCCCTTGTTTGGTATAGTTTTGAGTTTATTCGTTGTTGATTATTAAACCAAACATCATATCCTTCCATGTCAAAAACCTATTTTTACCTTGAAAACAATTGTAAATCGTATGAATTTTGGCTCTCGAAAACAAAAACTCTTAATATTGGATAGTTGTGGATATGGTTGAACTAAATACATAACTGTGAAATACTTTATATGGTCACCTAAAGTTACATAAAGGGACCTAATTGTGTACTATAAACTAAGGGATTTCTACATTGAGTGCATAACTACACAAAAATAACTCAATAGCATGTGCATATTATTCGAACATGGTTGAATCCACTAAGACCACATATATATTCATAACCTCACACACCCACTAATAACATGAGAAATCTTTAGTAAGTGGTGCACAACAACTTGTTATGCCTTTAATATTGGCACATAAGAAATCTTGCTTTACTAAGTGGTGCACTCTTGTCTGGTCACAGATTGGATAATGTTATATTATAAGACATATGAAATGTGCAAATGTTATATTATATAGTTGGATCACTTGAGAGATTTAGCGACAAATTGTTGGATAGTTGTGGATATAGTTGAACTAAATACATAACTATGAAATACTTTATGGTCACCTAAAGTTACATAAAGGGACCTAATTGTGTATTATAAACTAATGGATTTCTACATTGAGTGGATAACTACCCAAAAATAACTCAATAGCATGTGCATATTAAAAGTACCCTATGGTTGGATCCACTATTCATAACCTCACGCACCCACTAATAACATAAGAAATATTTAGTAAGTGGTGCACAACAACTTGTTATGTCTTTAATCTGGGCACATAAGAAATATTGCTTTACTAGAAGTGGTGCACTCTTATCTGATCAGAGATTGGATAATGTTATATTATATAACATATGAACTATGCAAATTTTATATTATATAGTTAGATCACTTGAGATATTTAACGAAAAATTGTTGGATAGTTGTGGATATGGTTGAATTAAATACATAGCTGTGAAATACTGTATGGTCACCTAAAGTTACATAAAGGGACCTAATTGTGTACTATAAACTAAGGGATTTCTACATTGAATGGATAACTACCCAAAATTAACTCAATAGCATGTGCATATTCTTTGAACATGGTTCAATCCACTAAGATAGCATATATATTCCTTATAGTACATATATATTCCTTATTCCTTATGGTGCAAATGTTGTATGAGGGTTGTTCATATTCCTAATATAAATTTCTACAAATAGTAATGTGATGACTAATACTAGTTGTCTATTAGAGATATTAGGTTGAAAGGTTTGAAGATTTCACATTTGGATTATCTCTAGAGTTAGTTAAATATTGTCAAAATAAATTAGACTTTATCATCCAAAATGAAGTATTCATTATAACTATTCCTTTAGTCAAAGGGCCTCTACAATTGGAAAAGACCACCAAATTGGAAGACATTGGAAAGGACCACCAAAGTGGGAGACTGGTTCCTTTTTGAGCAGTTTACTACACAAGTAGGTTACTCATGTCTTACACAGAGATGTGACCAAGACTCATGACAATATGTAGGACATGTGAAGCATAGGGGGAGATTTACTTACCCATTAGTTCTCACTAGATGGTTTCAAGATGTGTTTTGTCAACCTAGTCCAAATATAAATGACTCTTGGCAATGAATATTTATTTCTCTTGTTATGAAATGAAGATCACAGAAAAATGCAAAACTTGGCGTGAATTACATAATCATGTTAATCATTGAGTTTTTGAATGAAATTTTTGTTTGAGGCCATAACTAAGGGAGCATATGTCATATCTTGGCCCGACTCACTAACCTAAGGAATCTTGATAGCTTGGCTAATGACCATTACGGATTACCTAAAATGAAATCAATCTATGAATAGATTGACTCATTATATAAATACCAACATTAACAAAGTAATATAGATTTTCTATTCATGGAAAATATCTTGAATCTCAGTGTTGATTCTTAGTGTAAATGTTTGCTAGCAAACAATTTGAACCCATTTTTTAAGGATTTTGTGTTAAGTACCTATACCAGATATGAAAATATAATTCAATAATACCAAGAATAAACCATAAACCATTCACCATAATATGAACACAAGAAATAGAGAAAACCCTTGAGGTAGGGTAACACCATACAATGGATCCTATTATGGAAGGGATCATCTCCTATTCAATTGCCTCTTCGAGGGGGCATCGTCTTATTGAGCTAAAACTCACAATACAATACTTCCATTCATGTCTCATTACATTGCTTTAACCCCTTTATATGTTGCTACCATCACCTAAGAACATTCTAGAGGAGGAATCTTCTAGAAGTAGAACCTTCTAAGAAGTCCTCTTACATTTATTATATCTAATTACCCATTTATTATATCTAACTACCATAGTGGGCCTTATTTAATACTATAGTTGACCTAGTCCACCTTACATTGAATGACCTCCACTATTATCACTATGGGCCCTCTAGGCCCCCCCACTACCTCTCTAGCTACCTTACATTCCATCCCCCTTATGAAAGCGTTGTCCTCAACGCTTGATGTACAACCATATACCAGGGTCCCATGGATAATTGTCGACCATAATGCTGAAGAAGACTAGAGAACCAAGGTCCCATGTAGAAAGGAAAGCCACCATGTTGAAGTAGTCCAACCACCATTGTAAGCCAGGGTCTCATGTCCAAGTGCTCATGTGAACTCCCCATGGAATATTTTGGAACCCAATAACCAACTCAAAATGATGCTCCAAAGACTCACACCTGTCATGTGGATCCAAATAAGAATATCCATCCACATAGTGGAAAATGGTCGTAACAGAATCTGGAAGGAATAATATCACTGTAGAATATGCAGGATGGAAATTGGTAATAATCATTGGATCTCGATTTGTCATATTGATGCTCTCTACAGAAGGTGGATTAGAGTCATCAAATAAAATATGAAAGTGGTTGTCATCCCAGAAATGACAACTATCCATATATCAATCATCACAATCAACCTCAAAATCATACCAAGCATATATTTCTTGATTATATTCATCCCTGATGTCTGCCATAAGAAATATCTGTTGCATGTTATCCAATGAATCTTGAATACTACAGAAACTATCATTAAGGCCATTTGCAAGGTCATGCAATCTAGCATCCAATATGTCATACAATTTGGATTTGAATGCTTCAAGAATTCCTTGGAGGGTTTGAGAGGAAATAGCCATCTGATAACCCCATGAACTCTTTGGTCCCACATCCATCATGAAAAAACCTAAAAAATAGAACAATAAGTTACTACAGAAAATCATGGCATTTTCCAGAAAAACCCTGAAAAACTATTGAATTTAAAATGCTCATAACTTCACTTTCCGGACTCTTTTTTGGCTGAGTTTTTTTTTTTTAAATTGGGTGAAATTGTGAGAGGAACTTAGATTTGTAATTTATTTGGGAAAATTTGGTCTCCATATTCTACATAAAACTGAAAAATAAAAATAAAAAATTGCACCGCCATCCGCGGAAAAAACCCTGAAAATTGCAGATTTTAAAACTTCAATATCTTGATTTCCCGGACTCCGTTTCAGATGATTTGTTTTTTTAACTTGGGTGTTTTTCTGAGAGGAACTCATATATACAACCTTTTTTTGCAAATTTTTCATAGAAATATACTGAAAATTTTTGGAATGTCACGGCCCTATTTTTCTTCTCCGGAAAAAAAATCTGCAAAAATAGAAAATATTTGCTCACAATGTCTGCCAAGGAAAGTGCTCTGATACCACTTTTTAAGTACCTATACCAAATCTGAAAATATAATTCAATAATACCAAGAATAAACCATAAACCATTCACCATAACATGAACACAAGAAATAGAGAAAACCCTTGAGGTAAGGTAATGTAATGTCCCCCACCTCTTAGAGAGGTGATGAGGAGATTCAGTGGCCTGGGCACCCCCACTAGGTCATAGTCTTACACTGAAGGGGGAATTCAATGAAGCTAAAGTCATATTTTTAAGTTGACTTAAGAAAGGAAAAAGGGATTAAAGGTAAAAGATAACTCAACAGAAGAATAGAAGATTAACCTTGGGAGTTAACCTAACTCAACAGAGAACTAGAAGGAAAAGGGTATAAGTAAGAGGCTGGGGTGCACCTATTATTCATTATGGTTTTGGATTAGCATTTGCTATTGCTCTTGAGAATTCATTTTGGGGGTTTTGCTGTACAAATCCTTGTGAGCAACTCAGTGGTGAAATATCCACTCACCTTGTTCCACAGCTTGGTCTCGGGGATGAAAGACTCCTCCACACCATTCTAGTCTCAGTTCATCTCCATCTAGTGCTTCAAAAGGTAGCAGGCCATACTGTTCTTGTGATTCTAGCAAGGGCACACCATTATCTAGAGGGAGGTTCGATCCAGCTTATCCAGAGGGTCTAGGGCCATTCCGACACTTGGGTTTTGTTTGCAGGGGCATGATAATCAATTTGAGGACTTTTCTGGAGGGTTATCATCCTCATATCATTATCTGTAGATTGGGACGTCTTGGAGCCATAGGGGACATCCTGTGATTCACAAAAAATTATATCTAGAGAGATTTTCTTGTGATTTGGTCTTGAAACTTCTCCCACAGGATTCTCTTAGCCTGATCTACATTCTGGGAGAGTTTCAAGCCATTTGGAGTTGTATTTCTTCAGGGACGAGTTGCATTGGGGTTTCATCTACTCATGAGGGCACAACTCCCTTAGGAGATTCATCAGTTGGAGGGGTTAAACTTGGACGTTGGGCTTGAAACTTCAGGAGGAGGTTCCCACTGCCCTGATCTATCATTGGGAAAAGTTTGAGCTCATTTGGAGCATCTTGCCATCAGGGTCGAATTCTTGAGGGTTTCAGTCTTCACTTGGAGCATGGCACTCTTCATCTAGAGGATTTGACATCCAGATCTGCTGGGTATTGGTCTTCATTACGTATTCAGCCTTTGTAGGCTTCTTTTGTATCAGCAGAGAATTTTTTAGAAGCTCATATCTTTTGATTGTACGGCCATATGAGGTTTATGCCAGATCGGCCATCTATTGTATTGATTCTGCATAATAAAAGGTCAGATCTTGCTTGTGCTTCTATATCTTGATTGTGTTATGATCTTCATGTGTTGGATGAATCTTGTATGCACTTAATAACTCAATAAACACCTGCACAAAAATAAATCAGTAGTAGTTAGTGATACCAAGCGAAAAATTTGGCTTGGGATCATTACAGGTAACACCATACAATGGATCCTATTATGGAAGTGATCCTCTCCTGTTCACATGCCTCTTCGAGGGGGAATCCTACTATTTAGCTACAACTCACAATACAATAATTATCTTCATGTCTCATTACATTGCTTGAACCCCTTTATATAGTGCTACCATCACCTAAGAACATTCTAGAGGAGGAATCTTTTGGAAGTAGAACCTTCTAAGAAGTCATCTTACATTTATTATATCTAATTACTCATTTATTATATCTAACTACCATAGTGGACCTTATTTAATAATATAGTGGACCTAGTCCACCTTACATTGAATGACCTCCACTATTATCACTATGGGCCCTCTGCCCCCCCCCACTACCTCTTTAGCTACCTTACATTTACATTCCATCCTCCTTATGAAAGCGTTGTCCTCAACGCTTGATGTACAACCATATACCAGGGTCCCATGGATAATTGTGGACCATAATGCTAAAGAAGACTGGAGAATCAAAGTCCCATGTAGAAAGGAAAGCCACCATGATAAAGTAGTCCAACCACCATTGTAAGCTCGGGTCCCATGTCGAAGTGCTCATGTGAACTCCCCCTAGAATATTTTAGAACCCAATAACCAACTCAAAATGATGCTCCAAACACTAACACCTATCATGTGGATCCAAATAAGAAGATTCATCCACAGTGGAAAAGGGTTGTAGCAGAATCTGGAATGAATAATATCACTATAGAATATGAAGGATGGACACTAGTAATAATCATTGACTCTCGATTTGTCACATTGATGCTCTCTACAGAAGGTGGATTGGAGTCATCAAATAAAATATGAAAGTGGTTGTCATCCCATAAATGACAACTATCCATATACCAATCATCACAATCGGCCTCAAAATCATACCAAACATATATTTTTTTATTATAGTCATCCCTGATGTCTTCCATAAGAAATATCTATGGCATGTTATCCAATGAATCTCAAATACTACAGAAACTATCATTGAGACCATTTGCAAGGTTATGCAATCTAGCATCCAATGTGTCATACAATTTAGACTTGAATGATTCAAGAGTTCTCTTGAGGGTTTGAGAGGAAATAGCCATCTGATCAATTTATGAACTCTTCGGTCCCACAACCATCGCAAAAAAATCCAAAAAATAGAACAATAACTTACTGCAGAAAATCGCGGCGTTTTCTGGAGAAACCCTGAAAAACTGTTGAATTTAAAATGCTCATAACTTCACTTCCCAGACTCCGTTTCGGCTGATTGTTTTTTTGAAATTTGGTGAAATTGTGAGAGGAACTCAGATCTGTAATTTTTTTGGTAAAATTCGGCCTCCAGCGGCTACAGAAATAGAAAAAAAAAATTGCACCGCTGTCCGCGGAAAAAAACCTGAAAATTTGCAGATTTTGAAACTTCAATATCTTGACTTTTCGGACTCCGTTTCAGACGATTTTGTTTTTTAAATTGGGTGTTTTTCTGAGAGAAACTCAGATCTACAACCTGTTTCTGCAAATTTTTCACAGAAATATACTGAAAATTTTTGGAATATCGTGGTCCTCTTTTTTTTTTCTCCAAAAAAAAAAAAGCCGCAAAAATAAAAATATTTTCCCACAATGTCTACCAAGGGAAGTTCTCTGATACCACTTGTTAAGTACCTATATCAGATCTGAAAATATAATTCAATAATACCAAGAATAAACCATAAACCATTCACCATAACATGAACACAAGAAATAGAGAAAACCCTTGAGGTAGGGTAACACCATACAATGTATCCTATTATGGAAGGGATCATGTCCTGTTCACTTGCCTCTTCAAGGGGGAATCATCCTATTGAGCTACATCTCACAATATAATAATTCTCTTCATGTCTCATTACATTGCTTGAACCCCTTTATATAGTGCTACCATCACCTAAGAACATTCTAGAGGAGGAATCTTCTAGAAGTAGAACCTTCTAAGAAGTCCTCTTACATTTATTATATCTAATTACCCATTTATTATATCTAACTACCATAGTGGGCCTTATTTAATAATATAGTGGACCTAGTCCACCTTACATTGAATGACCTCCACTATTATCACTATGGGCCATCTCGGCCCCCCCACTACCTCTCTAGTTACCTTACATTTTGTCACTTGTGATTACTTATTTTTAATAATATTTCTTTAAGAATCTTGTACATTATGAAATTGTGTTAAAAAATATGACGCACTCAAGAAATATTTGTTCCATATATAGATTATTGCTCTTAAACTACAATCATACAATATGACACTAGATTATTCTTTGTTAAGTACAATGTCGTATTCACTCTTTGCAATTCAATTCCACTTTACTCATGGTTGTTTATATTTGATAAAAAAATGAATTGTACCTTTTTGCAAGATTGCTTTCAGCTCTTTTCATTTTCATTTAAAGAGCAACAATTCCACAATACTAGTAAATTACACCAACACACAAAATTTTGTAAATATCAATATCCCTAAAAAAAAGTAAATTTATATTTCTATATACTACAGAAGATCTCAAATGATGAATAAATCAAAGGGATATAGGAAAGTGTCATAAGGTATCTACAAAACTAGTAAAAATAGAGCTTCAAATGGAACTTTATGCCTTACTAGTCAATGGATTTGATATGTTATTGTGTGTTGAATGGTTAATGTAGCTCTATGCTTGTGTCAAAAATATTCAAAATAGATTCTTGAAATTTATATGGAAAGGTGAAACTTATAAACTATATGGATTTTAAACATTAACTAACAAAATAATTACTTCACAATGAAAGAAAAATAGTAGAACAATGACCAAACTATCATGGTTTTCCTCTAGAGAGAAAGAGCGGCAAGTGGACGGAGTTGGGGGTATAGAGACAGAGAGAGATTTAATAGATTCTCTCTTGGTTACCAATAGATTTCCACTAGGTTAACAATTGAGTACTTTGGGTAGGTTACCAACCAAAATTTTGGTTAAAGGTTACACACACAGATATGTGCTAGAAAGAGATTGTTGTTACCTTTCCATCCCCAATAAAAAATTAACTCATGAAGAGTCCTAATCAATAGTCTTCTCATGAAAATAAAACATGTCAAAAGTGTAGATTGGTCCTAGGTGGGGTAGATACGAAATTGTCCTCTCTGACACTTGAGCTAGACCCAATTAACATATCCAATTAAAAGTCACAACTTATTACTTGACTCACCCTTTGACTTGTCTTTTGAGAAGTCATTTATCTGGTAAAACAGTTTTCATTATCAATTACTAATCTTTATTGAAATATATCTTTGTAAATTTTGATATACAAGTATATTTTCTCCACAAGTGCATGATGGAAACACAAATATGTGGAGATCAATCATGATATTAAATGAATTTGAGTACACAAATTAAACATTTCTTAGGAATCATAAGGAATCGTGTAAGAAGTCAAATAGTCAATCAGGTCATAGTGCAACTAAGTGCTAAGTTTTGTTGGGAAGTTCCACTAGGAGAGAACCGACCTAATATGGAAGTGATAGATTTACCGAACTATGCATAATTGACTTGAAGATCACATTGATGGACAATTAATGGAAATAATAGATGCATGTTTCTAGAATATGTCAACAAAAACCTAAAAGGTTCTAAGAATGTTTATTGATCAATTGGTCAATTCTTCGTGTAGTATGGTCTATGAGTAGTTGAATGATTGAGGACTAAGTTGATCAAGTTCTTGGTAGAATAGCACTTAGCGTTACCATGGAATAGATCAATCCTAATGGTTTCTTTGAGGGTGCATATATTAACCTCAATGAATTGACAAAATGTACAAGGGATTACAAGATCAAAAGAAACATGTGTATGGTGCATCGACAATAACTATTGAACCAATTCCATGTAGAAGTTGAATTGATTGTTCAAGTGGTGTGTAAAGAAGAGGAACAATTGTAACTATCTCTTAGAGATGGGCCATAAGAATATGAATTGCTAGATATTGAGAGAGGGAGGTAGAATTTTGAAGATTACAATTGAGAAAGGATGCAATTATAGGTGATTTGAGTGTTGGGATGGTATGTGACATGGGACGTTTAAAAATTTAAATGTGTGAGCTCTATAAGACATTCATTTGGAATCCTCATGGAATTTATTAGTTGCAATCGTAAAGTATTATAATTGATATATGACAATACAATGTAGCATAGGTCATTCTAAAGTATAATTTTTTTCTAATTTACATAAATAAATGTTGTAACCCCACAAGTAAATCTTATAATTTTTTAATTCTAATAAATGTTAGAATTT